>CAJNIZ010042658.1:28152-61944 GCA_905231905.1 Symbiodinium pilosum | reverse complement strand
CAGAAACTACGCAAACAAAAACACAAGCCACAAGCAAGGCCACAAGGCAAAACACATGCAAACCGGCAACGCCAAAAAAAAGCAATCAAAAACAGAAGGCAACAAAAATGCAAACTGGCAACGCAAAAAAAAAAACGCAAGCAAAAACAGAAAGCAAAAAAAATGCAAACTGGCAACGCAAAATAAACGCAAGCAAAAACAGAAAGCAAAAAAATGCAAACTGGCAACACAAAAAATACGCAAAGAAAATGCAAAATAAAATATTTCAACATGGCATAGTCTGTGGCCGTAGAATTCTTATAACTATAATACTAATAATGACAAAATTTGTAGCAATGCTTGGTGGTTTTTCTCACGAGACTTGTAAACAGGCAGGCAACGTGCAGCGTTGCCCTCGTGGTCAGGTAGTTTTGAAGAAACGTTTCAGATCATTGCGGAGAAAAAGCCCGAAGCCTAGTGCGCTAAACATGTAGACTGCAGCAAATCCTAGGATGCACATTAGGGTTTAAGATCTAAGATTAAACCCTATTAACCCTAAAACGGTTTAGGGTTAAGGGGCCACGCCCGGCCATCAAACTGTACAAACGCAACCTCGAGTCGAAGGCTCTGGGGCGTAGCATAGCCTGAAACCTTGACTCATTCACCCTCCCCTGGCTGATAAACCCAAAGTGATGACAACTAAGGCCAGGCGGATGGTTTTTTTGGAAAAGTGTGGCTCGGGTTTTTTTTGTGCAAATGCGTGGCTCGCTGCTGTGAATCACAGCATTTGCTGGTCTTGGAATGTTTCAAATACTGCAAATTACAGCACTTGCTGGTCTTGGAACGTCTCAAATACTGCAACTTACCGCATTTCAAAAGGACCAGAGGACCACGGGACCAGAGGACCACAGGACCAAGGAACCACAGCCACGACGGAGTGTTTTTGCAAAGGTGTGGCTCGGGTTTTTTTTTCGCTAGTGTGTGGTTGGCTCTTTCTTGGTTTTCGAACCCCTCAAATGCTGTGAAGTACAGCATTTGCTGATCTCGGAGCGTCTCAAATGCGGCAAATTACAATATCTGCTGGTCTTGGAACGCTTGAAACACTGCAAATTACAGCACTTGCTGGTTTGGAAAAGTCTCAAATGCTGCGAATCGCAACAGCTGCTGCTTTTGGAACATCTCAAACGCTGCAAATTGAAGCATTTTCTGGTTTTGGAACGCTTCAAATGCTGTAAGTTACAATATCTGCTGGTCTTGGAAGGTTCCAAATGTTGTAAATGACAGCATCTGCTGGCCTTGGAGAGCTTTACATGCTGTAATTTACAGCACGTGCCGGTCTTGAAGCGTTTCAGAGGCTGTAAATCACAACAATTACAGCATTTGCTGCTCTTGGAACCTTTCAAACGCTGTGAATTACAGCGTTTGCTGGTTTTGTAATGCTTTAAATGCTGTACATGACAGCGTCTGCTGGTCTTCCAAAATTTTACATGCTGCCAATTACAACATATGCTGGCCTTGCAACGTTCCACTGCTTCAACTAATTATCTGGAAAAGAAATGGGGGTTTGGAATTGGGGGTAGGCGTAATGCTTTGGTGCGGGCTTGGTGTTTCCAGCCTCCTTGCTGGTTGATACGGAAGGATGGAACTGAAAAGGAATCACCATATCATTGATGATGTTATAGACGTTATGTTTAAGATCCATTCCCTCCTTGCAGTGAGAACCTGGTTTAGGATGTATTCTAAAAATATCAGGCGCGTACAAGGTAAACCGCACAACCTTCCCGTACTGCAAACCCGGTGATGGCATGATACTTCTTGTTATTGCTATTGCATACACGGGCGAACTTGAAACAGCGGGGGATGGGGGCGCGGCGTGGGTAACAGCGACGACAGTTGCGAGGATCGCTCAAACTCCAAGAGGATCCGAGGGTCTAATAATGATAACAGTTACAACGAGCGCGACCCGAGCCCCACGAGCCGGGTGACTGTTGACGCGTCTCAAAATCCCAGAGGACCCGAGGGTCAAAAAGCAAGTATGGCCAGTTCCAGTTGGTTTGGGGTTTGCGTTACAGCCCCTGGTTTAGTAAGGAACGAACGCGTGGGTTTAGGGCTATGATTTGGGGTCAATTGATAGGCAATTGATAAGGGCTAAGGCCCATTCCTACCAATTGTTTGAATGCTGGTCTTTGGCAGCAGCAGTACCCAATCCAACCCACAAATGCTGTCAGGACTAGTGTGGACGGAGGAAATCCCGCACCATCTTGTATACCAAAACATTGGGCATTACTACATTCTAGGTCCTGGGTGTGGGCGTTTGCGATCGCTTTTCGCAGCTCATTTAGTAAATTCTTGATGCTTGTCAAAGCTTCTGATGCTGAAAGAATTTTGGGCGATGCCTATGCCCCATTTGCAAATTCATGATGACCTAGTGATGGGAACGACGGGACCACGGGACCAAAGACTAGGGGCCCACAGGACTTCGCAGAGCCGAAGACCGCGGGACCAGGGGACCAGAACACCATGGGACCAAAGGACCAAAAGACCACCAGCACTGAGCCACATGGGACCGTTTCAAATGCTGTAGATTACAGCGTTTGCTGGTCTTCCAAGATTTCAAATGCTGCAAATTACAGCTGTTGCTGGTCTTAGAACGCTTCAAATGCTGTGAACTACAGTATCCGCTGGTCTTGGAATTCTTCAAATACTGCAAATTACAGCATTTGCTGGTCTTGGAAAGTCTCAAGTGCTGAAACTTACAGTATTTCAAAAGGACCGGGGACCCAAAGGACCACGGGACCAGAGGATCACGGGAGCAGAGGACCACAGGACCAGAGGACCAAGCAACCAAAGCCACACCAGGACCGAGCCACACCTTTCCAAAAAAAAACTGGACTGCTAAGGCCAAGGGCTAGGGGCTACAAGCTCACTGTATATTCAGCAAGTACGATAAGCTCTCCAGAAACCTCTCCCTGTCACCCTAAACCCGTAAACCTGAACCCCCCCAAACCCCTTACCTGAACCTCCTAAACCCCCAAAACCCCAAACCCCCTCTCCACTCCGTAAGCTCGCCTCTGCAATATCCGCAATTTCCGAGCGGGCAGGCCGGACAGAAGCCCCTTCCCTGCTGCTACTGGGGCTTACCACAGCTTGGGTTCAGGGTTTAGGAAAAAACCACAGGATTCGTAGAATATAGGCTGCTGAGAGCTAAAGAACTAATCAACGATTTCAAACCAGAGGAAAAAAGGAAAATAGGATAAAAACTGGGTTCATACAGTGGACACTGGGCTAGGATTCTAGGGTACCGGATCAAAGTTCCCCAGTACTTGAAGGTAATACTTTAGGAGGATCCCACACCCTGTAATAGTGCTATAATAGGAATATACAAGGACCCGAATATAATCCTTATTGTCCCTTATTGTCACTCTTACAGGATGGGGGTCCTCCTAAGTAATACTCCACGCTTCACGCGAATTCTGTTCATGACTGTTGACTGTTACGGGGTAAAGTGTGAGGGGATTAGGACCCACCACCTCCACCACGTAGGGGGGAAAAGAATTGATGCTCATGAAAAATCTTCAGAAATCTTAAGACTGAGGGCTCATGATTTCTCAAGTTCAGGGATTTTTGAAGATTTCATGGTAGTTCATGGGTGTCAGGATGTCCAGTTAACGTTTGGAATACTCAGAATGACAACTTGCAGCTCGGACCCCTGGAGTGTGTTCATAAGATGGGCCTCAAAATCAAGCAGGATAGCTCACTGCAGGACACGGTTGGGTTGTCAAAGTGGGCACAATACATTAACAATAGCATTTACAACTACTAAGTTTACAATAATATTACTAACAGTATAGTATCAACACAGACCTCCGACAAGCTCTTCCTTTCGTAAGGTACATTTCCTCCAGGCCTAGTACTTCACGAAGCCTAGGGTCGGGGATTCAACAGAATGCTAGGAACACTAGCTGCTGAGGCCAACGCACAGACCCATGTAGGCCGATCTAGACTAAATGCATAACCCAAAAAGGCCGTTGCTTCAGAAATTCTATGCGATGGCAACATGCTCTGCACGCCGCGAATAATCCAGCAGAAAGTCTCAGGTAACAAGTTCAGCTGATGACCCTTGCTGAACTGCCAGCAAGACACTTTGCCGATTCCTGACATCACAGGCACAAACGTCGGACATGGGAGCTCTTGAAGGCTTTTATCATGACCTTTCGCCAGGGCTTTCACAAAACGTCAAGCCCAAACGGTTATCCTGAATCTGCGGATTCCGTCTGCAATTACACTCGACGGTGAGAAAGACTCCTAATTGTCCGAGTGCCATAACGGGCGACAGTCCCCTTGCACATTGCTACTGCAGGAGCATAACGGGGCTAGAAAAGGCCCATGCAGTCTGCTAGGCTTTGTAGCGACCCTGTATCGCCAAGTGTGGAGAGCGACAGAAGTGATGATGGAGAATGCTTCTTCTAGGACTTCAGGCATAGGTTTCCTGCGAGCCCTCATCGAGTCTCCGGCCGCGGAACCCCCCACATGGGCCTATGCCATGATGGCCATAGTGTCCCGCCATGCAAAGCCCCGAGTCCAAAATGAGTCACCAATTGTCGGGGATGGGGTCCATCTCCCAAGGATTTTAGCTTAAGAGTGTTTCCTTCAGGTTCGTTTTCAGGAGGGCTTCCAATCTTTGTGACTGCAGCCTAGTGAGGGCTTTACACAGGGAAAACTATGAGAACCATCTCGGCCAAATTGGCCGAGAGTGCCGCGTTAGCCCAATGCCGCCCCTGATCTGAAGCCAATCTCAAAGCCAAACACCTCAAGACCCTGAAAATCAAAAGGCCTCGGGCACTCATGGCCTTGAACCACAAGCTCTACCCCGCAAAACCCTGAATTCATGCCCTTTGGCCCTTGAGTTCCCTTGAAGCCTTGAACCCTAAATCCTCGAGTTCTCTTGAACCCTAGACCCTAAACCTTAAACACTGAACCCTTGAGTTCCCTTAAACCCTAAACGCTTGAGTTACCTTAAACCCTAAACCCTAAGCCTTAATCCCTTGAATGCCCGGTGCCGCTTCCGTGCCAAGGCGCGACGTGTCCTGGGCTCAGCCTCGGAGTGACTGGCGGCTTGCTCACAAAGGCGCCGGTGCCACCTCCAGGGGTTTGGCTGTAACATATATAATATAATATATATGATATAATATATATTATATATATAATATAATACATAATATATAATATATATAATATATAATATATAATATAGAATATAATATTATATATATATATATATTATTGTATGTTATATATAGAGATATACATGTATATATAGATATGTATATATATTTCTAGGGTTTAGGTTCGGTACTGCCCACACTCTGTGACAGTCGATATGATGTGTCATATTAATTAGGCGCCATACATACCTGCAATATTAATATTATATAATATTATCCAACGGTTACAGAATGGGGGCAATACCCAAGGCTTTGTAGTGGATGAAATAAGGGAAAGGTTGTGTTCTTCCTATCAGAGACTGCACTCTGTCTCTTACTTTGTATTGCAGACTAGAGTACCGCTATTTAGAATACTACACAGCGGAGAGCACAGCCCGAAAAGAATTTCCATTGACTAGATCCAAATAGGTTGCTGCGTGTCCAGTGTCTCTGGCTGGGAATGTGCATCCGTGGCATTGTACGTAAGAAGCATGAAGAATCCGCAGCGCCGGCGGCGGTGGTTGTGGCAGTGGTTAAAGAATAGCAGGACTTACAGGAATAGTTAAACGGCGGAATCGGTCGCAAACACTTACAACTTGATCGTACGTCAGGCAGCGTTCCTTGTTATCCAAGCACTCAGCCTTCCAAAGTCATCTGGAGTTTCTCACATTATGGGGCCATATAGGGGGGTTTCAAAAGGGGTATACAGGGATTGTGTAGGGTTTTGGGCAATATGACCGCAATCATGGAGAATCAAACTGGGACCATGGTGGTACTACCCTGTGAGAGGATCCTATGGGAGGATCGTACGAGGGATTGAGGGGACTGCGAAAAACGCAAAGGCAAATCACGTTCTGTAAACCACCCCAACATTATTCCAGCCTAGCCCCTGAACCCGAATCCCTAACCCCCTAAACCCTGCACTCTCAACCCTAAACCCAAAATACCCGAAGTTTGCCCGCCCAGCGACGGAAAACGCTAATGCAGAGCATCAGTGCCACGGCAAGCAAGACCGGGGCCTTGGGGCAGAGGCTGCCGCGATACTAGGGTTTAGGGTTTAGGGTTTAGGGATTAGGGATTTAGGGTTTAGGGTTTAGGGTTCCACAACTAAAGTGAGACCCCAGAGGGTCCTCCAAGCGGGGCCTACTACTTCCACAGGAATCACAATAATAACAGTAGTAAGACTTTGAACTATCAAAACAATAATTTCAAAAATAACAACAATGGCAAGAGCAGCAGTATTAACAAGAAGAACAATAGTAACATTACTACTGACAATGATAATGACAATTCTTTTGGGGCAAGGCAGGGTTGGGGCATGGGATTTAGCAGAACAGACTTAGGCTTTGGGAGGTCCGGGCTTCAGGGTTTACGTTCCAGGTTTTGGGATTCAGGCTGTTAAAATCTGTTAGAACTTGCGGAGCTCATCTGAAGCTGCAAGGTTGAAAGTGCGCACTGCCAGCTGTTTGAGCCCGCGAACTCATAAGCAACATTGCAGGCGTTCGGAAAGTCGAACGTGGCGGCTAAGTCTGTGGCACATCGTTGGCCCCGTCGGCTTCCCTTGACCAGCGGCATAGTCGGCATCGATCTACGGGTCCAGCACTTTGCGGCCGGACGTCCGGGCTAGAAGGCTTGTACCACTGCAAGTGGACTAGTGAAGTAGTGGGTTGTAGAGAAGTGCTGTGAGTGCTCTTCTGCTGCCTCAAGCTGACATGCATGAAGCTGTGCCTTCCCAGTGAGCCAAGCAGCTGTTCATTCAAGCACAGCTTCAAGAGTTCCAAAGAAGACGCGCAAAGTCGGAAGGTCCAGTGAACTATGACTGTCACAAATTCTGGAATTTGTTCCCATGGCCTGAGGCATGTCCAGCTAGAAGTACGCCCTGCAACACATCTGTTGCCGATGCAACCCCAAACCCTAAACCCCACATTAAAATTTCCATGTTCTTGTCCATTATCGCTACATAACCCGATATAGAACTATAAAACCCTATACAACCCCAGTAGAACTGTAGAACCCCCAAACAGACCCTGCAAGCACTGTGCGGCGGCAGAGTCCAGAAGATCTCCTCCCCTGCAAGGCTCCATCACCAAGTAGAAGCACCTGGGAAGTTCTCCAAAACCCTAAACCATTAGGGTTTAGGGTTTAGGGTTTAGGGGTTTAGGGTTTAGGGGGTTTAGGGTTTAGGGTAACCCTAAAACCCAAATAACCCAAAAATGCTATAGTAGTCTTCATTTTATTTTCCGTTGTCCCAATATAAGCCCAACATAACCCTATAATCCCTATATGACCCCTATATAACACCCTGAATCCCTAAAGCCTGGGTTTACTTTGAGGTTTTGGGTTTCGGGCTAGGGGGTGCTTCCCTGGCAACATTCCTTACCCAGGTTCCCCCTAACTTGGAACCTTTCAGGCAACATAACAAAAGCATGAGATTTCCCGAAGTTAGGGGTACCACTGTAGGGGGGCGTTGCAATAAATAGAATGTAGGGGGTCCATATTGTAGTCCCCCCCCTATTGAAGGAAACTACCATATCTAAACCTAAGTCCAGGGGCGGAGTACCTTGGGGAGGTTCTTTTCGTCTAGCGGTACAAAAACCGCACAAAGTTCCGTGCGGAACGGATGTGGGCGGTCTTGCATGGCATGCAAGGCATCTTGGTGGAGTTGAGCTCAAGAGAAAACCCTAGCGGCCAGCCTTGTTGCAAGTCCGTGTTTGAGCGTCTAGTCAACTCACCCTGATGATGGTCACCCTGACAAGGTATTTTCCAACATGCAATCATTGTGCCAGAGGAGCGGTGCTGTCTTTTGGATTGGGGGTTTTTGGATGGGGGGGTTATGAGTTATGAGGTGAAGGTGAGCAATCTGTCAACCTTCAACTCACAAAGAGGTATGTCAAGGGATCAAGGGAGGTGCGAAGGTAGGTTAAAGGCTCTGGATTGCTTGAACTTGAAGAAACTAGGGGTTCAAGTTGAAGTTGTGCAAGATGCAGATTCTACATTCTAGGATCCAGGCCTACCAACCCCCCTCTTCGGGTCATTTTGCCTTAGCGCTAATTTTGGCTAGTTAAGGGAGACATAGAATGGTATGAGAGGCTTGTAGGGGGTGGGGGCAGGGGTCTAAGAAAAGGGGGCGAGTTTCCCGCAAATATAATAGAGTCCTTGTTACAGCGGCCCCTAATTTTTGGAAACCCTCATATGAGCTATAGTCTAAACTCCTAGTATCCCCCTTAATATCCCCTATAGTAGTCCCCTATATAATCCCCTTAATAACCCCCCTTTAAGGAGTTTAGACTATGGCTCATATCAAAATGAAAGAAAGGATCCAAAGATGGGATCTCACTGCACTCGAAGCCCGCTGCAGCCCGTGCCCAAATACTGAAATACCGAGCGATTTAAGGTTTAGGGTTTAGGGCTTCAGGGGATTTAGGGTTTAGGATTTAGGGTTCAGGGCTTAAGGTCTTGTTTGTCCAACCTCTTCTCCAGCGGGCTTGGGATTTAGGACCTGAAAAAGCCGAGCCACTTTTCGTCTTCGAAGTCTTCGAAGATTCGTACCTGCTGGAAGCATGTCTTGCAGGCCCTGGGGCTTGGCGTCATGCTTTAGGGTATAAGGTTTAGGGTATAGGGTTTAGGGTATAGGGTTTAGAGCATAGGGTCTAGGGTTTGGGGGTATAGGGTTTAGGGTAGTATAGGGTTGAGGGAAAAAGGTGTAGGGTTTAGGATACAGGGTTTAGGGGCAATGTAGGGGCCTCAATGATTAGGACAATATTAAGGGGTCCCTTTGAAATCCTTTCAAGACTTTTCCAAGTATTGTAGAAGCGTACATAAGGTTCAGGGGTAAGTACCAACAGTGGAGAATTAAATGGACAAGAACAGGGAGAATGAAAACCACACTACTACAGTACTGTTACTATGTATTCAGCATTCACGGATGACGTAAGGCCTGAATACGTCCAATACTGGAGAATCAAATGGAAGCCGGACTTAAAAACAAAATAATGGAAGCTGGGGTTGCTTGGCCTCTGCTGGGCACATGAAAGCTTTGCAGGATATGAAGGCAATGATGTATCTTATTATCCTGATTGTGACAATGCCCATGCACCAAACAAGATCGCCTCTGTGCAGGTCACCAGGAAAAGGCCCCAACTAGGTGCGGTAGCCGCTGCGTCTCAGGCTAGGGGTACCTGAACCAATGAAAAATCGAAAGAGCCAACCCAGCGCACGACATGAGGGTGGTCCAGGCGCTTCAGGACCTTGCAAAGGGCTTCCAAGCCACGAAACCATCATCAGTATGGGTTATTTAGGGGTTATATTGGGGTTATATTGGGATAATGGAAAATAAAATGGAAACTGCTAAAACACATTGGGGTCATATTGGGATAATGGAAAATAAAATGGAAACTACTAAAGTATATCTATATGGATGGACAAAATGCCGCATGAGACTAAGCGCGCGAAACACACGAGGGAAAGAGTTCTGGTAGCTTGGGTAATATCCCTGTTACTGTAGCCACGAACCGACAAGCACACGCATAACAAGAATAAAACGCAGGGCCTCTAACTCAGCTTGAAACTCAAGCCGCCTACGGTACGTGGCTGACTGACTACCAATATCGTTTGAAGTCCATTCGAGGTAACCACCGGTACCCTATACCAGAATTATAAGAATCTACGTAAACCATAATATGAGTAGCGATTCAAGTCCCTACATTACTTCTCTAAAGATTCTCATACTGGTTCCAACCTCACGGAATCCGCAAGCTCAAATTTTGGAAGCCACCTCCCTTGCTCTAATCTCCCATACTGCCAGGGATGCAGCTTAGAGTTTAAAACTCAGGGTCTAGGGCTTAGAGTTTAGGGTGTTGGGGTCCTTCAACTGCTGAAGCCCTCCATTCTGAGCTGATGGCTGCGAACTCCTCGCGCACGCGTTGATGCGAAGTCTTTGCCTGCCCCATGAGTTGTCCGTCAGCTCCAACACGGGCAGACATTCTGGGTTGCTGTTAGGGAACTTAAATTCCGTTGATTCCGTTGCCATATTGTGGGTATACAGTAAATATAGGGTTTCCTTGTTATACTAAGTTAATTTACGCTCGTTAACAGCAACCCGGCATTTTTCCAAGCCATGGTCGCTTTCTGGGGTCCCTATACGTAAAGCCAATGCTCCAGATCAGCATTTCAGCTGGTGGGTTCGAAGGATATAGGCCCACCACCAACCCTTACCAGCTCTAGAAGAACCCTGTTTCATGCCTCTGGAAATCAGTTAGATGTCAAAACACTTTAGACAGGACCGCTTCGGTGAAGGAATTCTGGGACTTCTATAGTCCCCCTTAAGTAGATAGAATACGGCTTTGTGTATAAAAGAATAAGATCCCCATATAGCCCATATTCTATCTACTTTTGGGGGACTATAGCCTTACTGACCTCGATGGATCATGGAAACCTCACCAGCCCGCACTGAGTCTCAGAAGCGCCTTGTCTGCGCTCGACTTTTGGATGACCTTTCCAGGTCAATGCTAACCATGGTCACTGCAAGCGTAGTGGCAACAAAAGTCGTGCCAAAAAAGTAATGAAGATTCTCATAGCAGCAGCAATACAAGTGGAATGTGGATGAGGAGAAGTGGCCATTGTTACGGCTGCTGCTGCTGCTGCTGCTGCTGATGCTGATGCTGATGAGAAAGGGATGCGGAGAATGCTGATGGCGAAGAAGCTCTTGACGACAGGGATGGCCATGATGATATTCATGCTCTTGGTGGTGGAAACTACTATCTGATTATAGGGGTTATATAGGGATGATAGACAGGAAAATGGGATCTACCATATCATTATATGGTAGTTTCCTTCAATAGGGGGACCCCAATATAGACCCCAAATGTTATAATTCTTATCATAAAGGACCCCTCAAAATGGTACCCTTGATTTTGGGAAACCCCCATATAGGTGTTGTGGATTCTTGAGATGTGTCCGACAGGTGGTGTTGGCACTGCCAATCTTCTGGCTTCTTAGTCTTTAGACTTCATGCCTTAGCTAAGCGGGGGTTTCCGCAAAATTAGGGGTATCCCTAAACCCTAAACCCTAGGGTTTAGGGTTTAGGCTTTAGGGCTTAGGGTAATATTTGGGGTCCCTATAATAAGGATTATAATATTTTGGGGGTCTATATTGGGGTCCCCTTATTTAGGGAAACTACCAAGTCTAGATGACCCCTTTCCTTACTCATGGCGTGAGATCCTTAGGAGCATTTCCACTTGCTTGAACCGTGACAAGTTGACCACATTGCAAACATGTGAGACCAACCGCATGATTTGAGACATCTGGCAACTCTAGGCATCCAATGGACCTGTAACCCCAAACCCTAAACCCTATATAATCAAGTATAGAGGTTTCCATTTTCCATTATCCCCAAATAACCCCAATATAAGCCTAATGTTGCCCCAATGAACCACAGACTCCCAGACCATGGGCACAGCTGACCTAGTCTCACCAACAAGGCCGAAAATAGGCGATACAGTAACCACAAGGCAGACAAAAAACCTCCATTGTTTCATGGCCACCGCAAGCCTACTTCACTGTACGCTCCACGGACCCTGAAGCATCAACAACAACTCAAGGGAAGCCCTGTCAACCCTGAACCCAAAACCCCTCAAAACCTAGTATCCCCCTTAATAAGCCCTATAATACTCCCCTATATATTCCCCTGTAAAGCCCCTTGAAGGAGTTTAGACTGTGGTACTCATGCTTTCCGCTGTTTCTTGCAGCTCTTCCTGTCTGAAAAGCCACCTTTCCTAGGTCAATGCGAGCAACCAGGAGCATCATGAAATATTTGCGACATATTCGGGGGGGCATATAGGGATAATGGAAAAGAAAATGGAAACTACTGGCTTAAAATGTTATGTGCATCTCTGAAACTCCAACAGCACCTTTTCCAACACTGGAAGTTCTCTTTTCAGATTCAGAGGTTTCTCTGAACAGACATACCAACCTTAGCATACCCGAAAACGGAGTTCCGAGCATCCTGCATGGTCCTATCATCCTATAAAAGAGACGAGTCTCTCAAGGACTGACTATGTCTCCACTCGAGTCCCCCCCGGTAGATTCCCAAGAAATCCTCTGCTTAGGCTACAACCTTAAAACAGGATTTTGAGGCTCTCCCCCAGCGTCCCCATGGAAACTCTGCATGATCTCCCCAAACAAACATGGAACATCAAGAGGGACTCTACAATCTACAAGGAGTATTTGATGGCAGTCAGGGTTGGTAAGGAGAATTCAGATATCCGCCTTGCAAACGCGTATGGTGCTGTCATTCGAGCGGTGTGCGACCTCGTAGACGGCCTTGAAATGCTTCTGGCTCTTTAGGGTTTTAGGGTTTAGGTTTGGGGGTTTAGGGCCTAGGCCCATATATCAAGAAAAGGTAACCTGTCAGGGCTCCATACCCCAGGCTTCCACAGATCACTCCGCGAAGCCCACTTCACCTGAGCATCCCTACCCTAGATCCTCCCAGTTCACATGTCATTTTCATGTTCCTTTCCATTTGATGCTCCATAATTGGGTAAGATCCCCAAATCCTGCACAGTCCCTATATAACCCAAAAGATCATGTTGTAACCCTACAAATGAGCCCTGGGGCCTATTGAACACTACCCTAAAACCCTAGACCCTAAACCCTAGACCCTAAACCCTAATTCAGGAAGCTTAGGCCAGCTCGCCGAAGCTTCCTTCGCCCAGCTTCTTCCCCGTCATGTAGACGTCGTGGAACCTCGAAACTCAAAGGCTCCTTCTAGTGTTTTTTTTACAGGGGCAATGGATTTGCAAATGAAAATTAGGGTTTAGGGGAGGAAACTCCTGCAATTTGTGCTTAATGCAGGTTGCTGCACTGGCTTCAGGCAACCCATGAAGGGACTGCCCCACAGTGAAACACTTGCAAGAAGTCACGAGAATACTTGAAATCCGAGATACGGAACCAAGATTCACACGCCGTTAAGAACCCTGAAATTACTGGAAGTACTGGTGATAGCAGCACTCGACGGAGCCATCTAACAAAGATCACACGGTCAACGAACAATTCTTTAGACACTATCTGTGCCGCGTCGTGGCTACGTCCCAGCCCGAGAGAGGCCTGCCTACGACGCCAAATCACAAACTTAAGAAAAAGCAAGCCCTTTGTTGCAACTCGCATGGTAGCTCAAAAGTCCTGTGCACCAGGGGTCCTTCCCGTCAGGAAACCTGGACCCGCGCTGCAGATGCCCAAACGGCAGCTCTGGGGTCCAAACGAGCATTTCCCAAAAGAATCCCGACATAAGCAAAGACCCTAGGGATGGCTTAGGATTCAAAAAAACAGAAGGCTTAAAACTCTTTTTATGTAGGGTTTAGGGTTTAGGGTTTGGGGTTCAGGGCTTAGGTTCAGGGTGTATACTGGGAACTCCGCGTATATACGTATCTCTTGCAGATGCTCTGCTGGACTGAATTCCTGGCCACAGAGATCCCAATTGGTAACGGACAACTTGATGAAAAAGGCATCACAACCTGTACAACATTCTCACGGTTGCGTACATTTACGTTCTTGACCTGGGTTCATTTCGGAGGTTCGCAGCATTGGTGTACGACTGGCAGTACAGATTGCATTTGTATATCTTGGGTTACAGTAGGCCGGGATTCTGAAGGAACACACCGGGAATCTGCACCGAAGCTAGCTCGGAAGCCCCTCCAAAACGGCAGGAAGACTCATCATGCAGACTTGCAGTCCGTTAGCCCTCGCCCGCCTCAGCTTTCGAAACGTCACTAACTGGGGGGGGCTTCTCAAAAAAAACGTCACCTGAGACCCCTGGAAATGCAGGGGATTGCAGGGGTCTATCTCGAACATCATAGGATTACTTTGAGAATCCCCCAACTAGCCTGCGCTGGCCCGGAGGCAAGAACTTCAGGACCCATCCGCAAGTATTGTCGTCATGACCAGAATTTGAAAGCTAGAGTCGGAAAAAATCATCCTGGTTCTAGCGGATGGGCTCACAAGTCAAGAGATCCCATGGTAAAGGAAAATCCTGAATTGGGCCTGAATACATGTTTTCGGCACCATCTACAAGTAAAGAAGAAAGATGAATGAAGCGCGCTACCTGTGCAGCCTTCTATATTGAGGCTTTTAGAAATACCCCAACACTAAGCAACCGCCGCCGTCTCTTCAAAAAGAACACGCTGCTTGGAAAACGCTGCTGGAGCACTGGCTAGCTCAAGCAGGAAAAGCTGCGTAAAATGAAACAGCATGCAGGAATATGCCAAAGTTATGGTTCGGCATGAAACCTATATTGGGGTTATATTAAGGTTATATTAGGGTTATATTAGGGTTATATTAGGGTTATGTTAGGGTTATCTTGGGGTAATGTTGGGGTTATTTTGGGGTAATAGTGGTGCTTTCTTGGGACAGTGGAAAGTAAAATGGAAACTACTCTAATGGGTTGTATATTCATGTTATATACTGCACAGGGACTGTTGATTATAACTAGTATAGCCGCAACCCTAAACCCTAAACCCCTAAACCCTAAACCCTAAACCCTACCATACTTTGGACACATACCCACGCTGCACCAAGCATCCACAGGTTGACCTGTCGGGTGCCATGGGGAGTTCAAGCCTCTCCCCCGATCTGGGGATTTCCCAACATTAGGGGTACCTTTTGCAGGTCCTTCTAGTAAGGACTATAATATTTGGGGGTCTACTTTGGGGGTTCCCCTAATTTGGAAGCTACCAAATGTCCACCACTGAACAATGAGCCCCTGCTTGCCTTCATGATGCACAGAACTTGTCTTGGACTCGCCCTTGCGAAACAATGATGTTCTAGAGCAGTGGGCTCTTCAGAATCGGGACCAAATCTCAAATTGCTTGGAGTGCCCAAAGCGGTGATCGAGGGGCGCCCTTGCTCTGAAAGGAAGCCATTCGACCCAAAAAGGCCACTGAAGAGTGGCAGACCACAATGCACCTACTCTGAACGCTGCGATCCTTGCCTCTGGCATGACCAATCAGCTGTCAGAATCCGAAATTAAATCATTTCATTCACAATTGAAGATAATTGAAGAAATCAGACCAGTTCATTTGCAATTGAAGCTAGATCTTCATCAGTCTCAATCGCGTTCTTCATCGTGAGCTTCCCCACATCCTTCAGGGGAAGCTTCTTAGGAACTGTCCGCGCTCCAAGAAATTGAAAAACGTAGACTTACTGGTTCAAAACTGGGAAATATGGGAATATATAATACAGGGATGATGTAGGGATGATATTCCCTTCTTCCCCACTAAGAACCAGTCAGTAGAAGAGTTTTTCAGGGGAACGAAGGCGAATTGCTTAAACGAGCAGCCTTGGAATCAAGGAGTTGCGTCCCACATCCTTAAGTCCTTTCGTCCAAATCCTGGGCCCCTCAAACCCGAACTCAGCCTGAATCCAGGAAGCCCCAATGTTTAGGGTTTAGGGTTTAGGGTAGCCCGAAGGTCCTTTAACAGCTTGTCCCGGGCATCTCCCTCGCCCTTGAGAGCCATTACCTTAGCCCACATTTCCCAGAAAGAAACAAGGATCCTTTTTGCATAATTATAAGGAATCTCATATCCAACATATTTTAAATAATCCCTAAACCCTATAACTATATCCCTAGAATATCCCTACAATGCCCCTATTTAACCCCTATATCACCCCTATATGCCCCTAAAGAATCCCTAAACCTTATCATTATATCCCTAGAATATCTCCATAATCTCTCTACAATACCCCTATATAACTCCTATATAACCCCTATGCCCCTCTAAAGAATCCCTAAACCTTATCATTATATCCCTAGAATATCCCAATAATCTCTCTACAATACCCCTATATAACTCCTATATAACCTCTAAAGGCCCCTCTAGAGAATCCCTAACATTGATCCAGTTACTATGTACTGCGGAGCCGAAGTCTCGATCGCCAGTTCCTCCGCAGTCTTCCCGCGTGCATTCCTGTTGAAATTCAGACTTTGGGTTTAGGGTTTAAGGATTAGGGTTTAGGGATTAGGGTTTAGGGATTAGGGTTCGGGGTTTAGAGTTTGGGATTTGGGGTTTAGGTCTAGACCCTCCAATGTAATCCTTTTTGGGTCTAGTATGGTTTTTCGGTTAGGACTCTGACGAGGACTACCAAAATTGCGCTACAGGTCCAGGTAAGGCTTGTGGTCCAGGCTCCAAAGTGTAGGGTCTAGGGGCTTTAGGTAGGATTTGGGTTTAGGGTAAAGCGGACTTGAGTCTGCTGCGTTAAGTACTCCCCGTTGTGATACATTACAATATATTGGGACTATTTAATATTAGGGAAGGCAGGGGGTTTAAAATTAGCGGTAGGGGATTATTGTACATGGCCAGGATCCTGACCAGATATTGCTCCAAACCAAAGACCTCCAACCCATCGACAAAAAGGACCGATGATTTTGAGAGAAACCTCGTCACCCCTAACCGAACCCCACACAAAAACTCTCATTCCAAAAACCCCTTCCTGACTCCTACGTAATATCTAACAGCCTCCAGACTCTGTAGAGCCCCCAGAATGATGCTTTTAGCCTGCCTACTGCCCCCAGGCCAACAACAGTTCCTTAACATCTTCTACCCGCCATAAACGTCCTATGACTACAACCGGAGTTAGTATGGGCAAACCTTAACTCCCAACCTGAATACCGGCACCCGAACCCTATTCAAGCCCCATGATTCCCCACAACAACGAGCGAGGTTCCGTAGATCCGTGCGCGCCCCGGCGGCTAAGAGCACTGCAGTCGCCTCGAACGAGCCCGTGATGACGCTGCACATGAGGGGCCTGGGTGAAGAGCTGGGTCAGGCTGGTCCTCCCCATGTGCCCTAGAAACCCTCGAAAATGCAGGGGTCCAGGTGGTGAGTTGATGGCTCAGTGTGGAACTCTTGGGACAATATAACCCCAACATCACCCATTATAATAATTTCCCGCTTCTTTTCCATTATCCCTGTAATATCCCTATATTATCCCAATATAACCCCAATATACTCCCAATACAGTGGAGTTCTGCAGGAGTGCGGAACGGATTGAACACGAGAGTAAAAGGATTCCAGAAGGACCATGCTATCGGCCTATCTGGGTCAAACATCCTGCTGGAACTACAGAAACGTGATGTCTATTGGGGCAGGTAACGAACCCTAAACCCTGAACCCTAAACCCAAACCCTAAATCCTTAAACCCTAAACTCTAAACCCCTAAACCTTCAAAAAATGATCCAGGGACGTGGCCCCGTAGTGATGGTAGGCATAGGAGCTCAGAAGGGAGGATTTCCATCGGTGTCGCAGGCTGAGGCAGCCAAACCAAATGCCGAGGGGGCTGATCAGCGGCATGTTCAGCTTGAAGTCCACCTTAGAAACTTTTTGTTTTTTTTGCAATTCCTCTTCTGCCTGCCAAGAGGTCAGAAGGCGTAATTTACGCAGGAGCAACCTACCCACATACCAACACCATCACTTCCCATTGAGGGTTTAGAGTTTAGGGTTTATAGCGTGCAGATTGGAATTATGCAAGGGGTTGTATAAACAGGCTTATCACCCCTAATGGTACAAGCCCCGTATTACAGGCACTCTCAAAAAGACATCCCCGCCATGTTGTCGAACCTGCTTCATGTCATGCGCTAAACGGCCCCCTCACTTGGAAGATCTCTTGACTTTGTAGGTCTACTCAGTAACTGAGGTTATGGGACTGATAATAACAGGGGTTATTGCAGACAGTAGGAACACATCAAGTACTAAGTCAAAAGATCATCCAAGCACACCCTAAACCCTAAACCCTGAACCCTCACCCCTGATCCCTAAACCCTAAACCCCAAACCATCTAAGGACCTCTGCTCCAACGCGTAACAATGTCGACATCACCTCGGCGGATCCCCCGCCTTGCAGCATCGCAGCATGCAGAGCCAGGTTGATCTCCTCTTCGGATATCGGTTTAATTTAGGTTTTAGAATTTAGGGCTCAGGGTTTAGGGTTTAGGGTTTAGGGCTCAGGGTTTAGGGTTTAGGGTTTAGGGCTTACTTAGGGTTTAGGGTTTTCCAAAAATTGGGTGCCCTTATATGAACCCCAGTGTACTATAATCCTTGTTATAAGGACCCCTTACAAGGACCCAGAATTTTCGAGGATTCAACACTGACCATGTAAAGACACTGGGGAAACGGAATGTAGAATGACACTCTGCAGGGGGCTATGTAATTAGAGGTTGAGAGGGGTGGTACACACGGGAAGACTAGATTATGGAGTTCACTACCCGCATTAAACTCAGGATTCTGGAGGCATGCACAGCAGATTTCCTCTTTGGATGTGTGCGGAAGCAGTTCGTTCATGGCATCCACGCGCCCGACTGCGCTGGCCACTCGGAAAGGAGAGTAGCCCAGCATGTTCACAGCTGCAGGGTCACAGCCAGCCGCCCAGAGTGCCTTGATTCCCTCCTTGGTTGTTGAATACCGACCCTGGCCCTTTGGTGCTTCTTAGGTTCTATAGATTGTACCCAAAGAGAATCAAGGTTACCCAATGGACGGGTATGCTTCCACATTGTTAGAGAAGGCAGCCCAAACCAAAGCCGTCGCCCCAAAACCGTCTCTGGCGGCTACATCAGCTCGGCTGCTGATGAGAACTCTAAGCGCCTCGTTGTTGGTCAAGAAGGCGCACATGTGGAGTAAGGGGGTGTCTTGCCCGAATTGGCTGGCTGGCTCTCGTTGCTTCATCCGATCGTTGACGTCCGCCCGTTGCTCCAACAGGGCCGAGATCAACATAGGGCTGCCGTCCACGGCAGCAAAGCAAATTGGTGTCCAGCCTTCTGCTGTGCGCTGGTTGATAGAATTGAACCCATTCTGGAACATAAAGCTCTCGGCAGCATAGACTGCTGGGTCATGCGACTCCGATACAAAGCCAGGCACCAATCCCTCAATAGGATTGATGTGGAGATCTTTGTAGTGAACCCGCTGGATGTTCAGCATGAGCCTGTAGCTGTGGAGGTCCCCTCTCACCAAGTAGTAGTGCAGCTTCTTCCTCACCTTACAATTTTCATCAAGGTCTCTCCCAGCAGCAAGTGAAGTCTGAAGGGTCCCCCAACAGCGAAGATTACGGTATTAAAGCACATGACTACCTTTAGAGGGGCCCAGCATGCTTGTCCAGCCACCATGCGCTGCAAGACCTGTGCAATCTTCTCCTTGTCAGAGGGCACGGTAAAGCTTCCAGTTCCCACAGGCGCCTGGACCTGGTTTTGGCTCATCACATGCATTCGAACATCATAAACATAACAAGGACAATTCCAGAAAAATGACCACTATCCTAATTACAGCTATGGGAAAAGCATCCCAGAAAACTGGCCTAAGATCCGCTTCAAGCTAGGCAATTGTCCGCCCCAGGATTGGCAGGTTAGGGTTTAAGGTTTAGCGGTGACGAAGCGGCTGAGGGTTTGGGGTGAGGGTGTCAAACCCTCCCTGTCGCCCGCGCCCGCAAGTCAATGCGCTACCAGTCAAATGCTCAAGAGCTCTACTCGAACAGCGCACACTTGAGGCTTTGATATCTATCCGAATTTTTAAGTGGCGGTGAGGGTGGTAGTCGTGGGGCCATCTATGATTAACCCTGAACCTCAAATCCACACCCAAAACTCCTAATCTCCATCCAGAACAAACCCCAGCTGCCAAGCCTCCAACACTAAGTTACGAAGCGGGAGCAACAAGTTTCACGCAACAACTCCACACCTCTGAGCTCAAAAGACTTCCAAACAAGCTTGCCCCAAAAAAGTAAAAATACTAATAATGATAATAATGGCAACAATAGGAGTAAATTTAGGAGTAGTAATAATAGTAGTAATGCTAGTAACAAAAATAATCATTATAATATGTAATTTTCTTTTTCAAGACCGAAGGGCCCAACCAAACGCGGCAGCCTGCGATTGGTGCGTTGCGCCCTGGATCTCCTTATCTGATGCGCTCTTGGCAGCAACATGTCTGGGGGTTATATAGGAATTATGTGAGCTATAGTCTAAACTCCTAGTATCCCCCTTAATAACCCCTATGATAACCCCCTATATAATCCCCTATATGACCCCCTTTAAGGAGTTTAGACTATAGCTCATATATGGGGACTGTCTAGGGCTCAGGGTTAGGGATGCTACCTCACAAGGCCAAAAACGACTTCGGGCCCTTCAAGTGCTGTAAGCAGCCAGAAATACACTCCCAAAAGGATAAAGTGGGCCAGTTTTACGTGCGGCAGGTTATGGAAGACAAGAGGGAATCACTCTGTCCACCATTTTAACCCAGTCTGTCTATAGCTCAACAGGATTGTGCTCTTGGTAGTGCACGACAAACATTTCCAGCTCGAAACATCAAAGTGCCCTATCGTGAGCCATCTTAAGACCCACACCATGCTATTGAAAGCTAAGCTCCTAGAGACATCTGTTTCGGGTGTAGTCTGTGCGGGAATGAGGACATCAGGGTTGAGGGATAAACGCCTTCAGTCTGCCGCATCGAAAGTAAAGGCCTTGAGGAAATAAGCAATATTTTGTCCAAGTATCACGAAGATGCCTTTGCACACTACACTAGCGCTAGTAGGAGATCGAGAGAGAGATTGTATCGGGTAAGGGGATGCAGCAGTTTTCGACGCCAGGGGCTCCCAACTCTTGCAAACAATCCTGCAGAAGCCGGATCAAGTTCGAGGGTTAGGATGGTCTGTGCAGGGGTTCGCGGATTCATGTGTCGTAGGGTCTGAAGATCGCGGCTTAGGACCTAGTCAGGGCTAAGGCACAGAACCAAGACCTACTGCTGCGCCCGCATCCCAGCACCTGCGCGTCTGGATGAATCCTTTATGGGCGTTGATCGGAAGGGGGGGCCCCTACGGGCCTCAAGGGATATGTAGGCCATAAAGGCATGATAAGGGGATTATGGGGGGACACTATTAGAGAATCTAAGGATTGCTTTGAGAAACTCCCATATCAGGGGGTTTTATTGCTTTCTACTATATGATAGCTTACCTTAAGGTTGCGTAGGGCTCTTCACAGTGAAGCCTTCAACAAAACAGCCTTTCACACCGCAAGTAACAACTAGCATAGGGCTTCGGAGTAGGGTATACTATAGCTATATGAGAAAAATTGGGTGATCAGAATCCTAACTATTCAGAGTACAGTATACTGGAGCTGCCTGAAGACTATTCCGGGATAATCGTCCCAGGATATTCCTAGTTCTGTTGGCCACTACTGCGTTTCAACCCGAAACCCTAAACCCAAAACCCTAAGCCCTAAACCCCAAACCCTAAACCCCAACTCTAGGCCCTAAACCCTAAACCCTAATCCCAAAACCCAAACCCCAAAACCCTAAACCCAAAACCCTGAAAGCTCTTAGGACTCCCCGAGCTGCAGAAAGCAAGTCAAAGTACCAGCAGAACTTGTGGTAACAAACAGCCTAAACAGTACAGTTACTGCTACGTAGGGGTTATAAAGGGATAATGGAAAGGAAAATGGAAACTACTATTATATACACCCTAAACTAGGCCCCTTTCATGCAACAAAGCTTCGATGGAGACCCCGGTGTCAGCCCTCGTGCTCAGCTCGCGCGCTACGCGCTCGAGCCTGCAATGAGCAAAGGATCCCACCAGTTGGGCCCATATTTGGAGGGACCAGAGGGAGGCTCCCAAAATCAAGGTCCGATTATTGTGAGACTTCTCCAAATGAGTAGTGCCTTTTTGGTGGTTTAACCCAGTAAGATTATATTCCTTACATAAAATACTATGCCCAAAAGGAGGATATAATCTTACTCTATATTGGGTACCATCGTATAACCAAATAAAATACTGCTCAAATGTCTCATGAGTTTTACATGGCTCTACGGAATGCCATCGAGCTTGCTCCTCATCCTGGATTTTGAGCAGAGAGGTTGTCCAGGTGAAAGCGTTTAGAAACTGAATCAAACTTTAGCCCCATCTGGACTGGGATCAATCTGAAATCCAGACTTCTTGTCAGGACTGCAAGACCATAGACCCTGACCAGCAAACCCAACTTCTGGAAGCCTTGAAAGGACTCAAGGCCAAAGACCCCGGCTTTGCTGGAACAGTGCAGCATTTTGGGCATGTGAATTATAGTCTAAATCCTCTTATCCCCCTAGTAAAACCTATCATGCTCCCCAATAGAATCCCAAATCTATCTCCCTTCAAGGAGTTTAGACTATAGCTGATATCGTATTGATTGTGTTGGGGCCATACAGCATGTTTAGCGTATCCCATTGCTTTTCTTGGAACAATACCGCGGTGTTGTAATGTGTTTGGGTTCCCGGGAGCAAAAGCAAAGCTGTACCAGTCCACTAGGTAGGAGTCTTGGGTTTAGAGTTGAGGGGTTGAGGGTTTAGGCGTTTAGGGTTTGGGGTTTAGGTGTTGAGGGTTTAGGGTTCAGGGTTGGGGAGCTACAACCCTGAGCAGCTTGAACCCTAAAAGTCATGAGGCGAGTAAACTGAAAATGTGGTCCCGTCGGGTCCTGAACCCTAAACCCTAAATAGTAATTTCCATTTTCTTTCCATTATCCCTATATAACCCCTATATGGGTCTGCATTGCCTTACCCATGGGTCTACAGTCTGGCCCCTAAAATTTTGGAAAACCCGGAAATGAAATAAGGAGGAGAGCCCACGCAAAATCGATCCCTATACATAACTCAAATAAATCCTATGTATCCCCTAGATACACCTATATCCCCCTCAATATATATGTGTATATATGTATATATACATATATACGAATTACTAAATATGTCCATATAGCGCCACTTATATTCACCTACATCACTCCTATATAGCCGCCCTTTTGCCGTCCCTGCGAGGATGCAACCCTAAACCCTACACCCTAAACGCTTCTGCCTGCACCATCCGCGACTTTCCCAACTGCGCTTGTTCAGCAGCAGCTGGTGCTTGGCGTGACGGACCTGAGCCGTGCATAAAGAGGGAAGGAAAAAAGGAAAAACACATATACAGATATATATATATATGATAAATACATGTGTATATATATACATATATATAGAGGGGTGCTCAGGGATATACAGGCCTATATGGAGATTTGTATTTGGGATCTAGCGTTTAGGCTAGTTGGGTGTAGGAGCTAGGATGGAGGATGTGTGGGCAGTTTCTACGTGCAGATTGTAGGGTTCAAGGTTTAGGGCTTCCCAAAATTAGGGGTACGTTTTGGGGGGTCCCTATAATCAGACAACTACAACAGAAGTCATGCGTATCCAGCGCATCCCTTGTTGGGCTTCACGTAAATCTAAAAATTGCCAGAGCAGTCATCTGGGGGGCATGGGGGCACAGGATCACGAAGAACTGACACCGGTCGACATAGGCGGGGATGCTACTGATAGCCAGCTGGCGGTCATGGGCCCTCGCAGAAGACCTGGGCCAGTAAATTCAACGCTTGGGGAAGTTCTTAAGACCTTGGGCCCCTAAATCCTAAGCCCTAAAGCCTAATTGGTTCCAGGAGTGCTATTACCTCAAAAAAGTGCAGCTTGATTGATTCAAACATGATCAAAGCCATAATCCTTAAACGCTAAACCCTAATCCTGCAACCCTCATCCCTAAACCCTAAACGCTAATCAAGGTACTGCGGGCATGAGAAGAAGTCATACCAAATGTAGAGCGCCTTGGAGGTCAGGTCCTTGGCTGACACGCAAACCTGCTGGCCGGTGTACAGCTCTATGCCTGGGCTCCGGAGCTTTGGAGTTAGGGTTTAGGGGTTCGGGGTTAGGGTTACGGGTTTGGGGGTTAGGGTTTAGGGTTGAAGGTTGGGGTCGTAGGGCTACAGTTTAGGACTGCGGGCTTGAAATTTAGGAACGGGGCTAAGGGTTTAGAGCTTAGGTTTAGAGACTACAGAAACTAGTACTTAGTATGGTTTGGGATTGGCTTTTGAGACTTGGCTTAGGATTTAGGGTTTAGTCAGTTAGGGTTTGGGATGAAGGGTTTGGGGCTTGGGGTTTAGGGCTGTGGGTAGTCAAGGGGCATGAACAGGGCACATATCCAACTACGGGCTCCCAAAATAGTCGAGTCCTTCTCTGGAAACCCAGGCCAGGGTGCCAACATTCTGGTCGCTCTCTAGGTAGCTCCCCATTATCATACGGCCCCGAATACTTAGGGCGCCACAAGAGGGACCAAAAATTTGCACAACCACCCATACAAGCCCAGATGCTGATGTTACCTGATATCAAAGAAGTCCCTGACATGGCGTTCCTCAGCGCATCCTGCAAGACCGTGAACTGCTCGAAATTGGGGTCAGGATGCTCGGCGCCTGTCCACTTCTGTCCCCAGAATTAAAGATTGAGGGTGTGTAGAGATATAAAAGGAATCATAATATTGGGCATGTAATTCTAGAGATGGTTGAGGGTTTAGAGTTTGATGTGGAGCATTTAGGTAGGGTCTAGGCTGGGAGCACGAGCTCCCTAAACCCTGAACCCTGACAATACCTAATTCCAAAGCTCGAAAACCGTGACTCCAACTAAAGCACACTGAAGCATCACACACCTCGCACCTTAAAATCCCACACCCAACGCCTTAGCCCCATACCCCGCGTTTACTACCTCCGCCTGCCCACTGGTGGGAGACAAACATGGCGTTGCCCTTGCTATCATCGTACTCCACCTTAGTTGTCCGGTAGCCAAGTACAAATGAAGCAGCTTAGGGTTTAGGGGTCCAAGCTTTGTGCCAAAATGATAGGGGCTGTACTTTCATTGGTGCCTAGAAACCGTCTCTAATCTTGAGACCAACCCATCTACACGGCTTTTCCATCGCTAGCCTTTGGGCTATGCAAACCATAACATGGGGATCCCATTTACATACCCAAATACTACCTGTCGTTTTGTAGGGGCTCTCAAACAGAACCCTAGCTTTTTGTTGGAAGTTCTCATAAAAGCCTATCAAGTCGATGGGTTCCATTTCATTTTCCATGTCCTTCTCAATTTGGTTTTCCCATCAGTGCGGTACTGTCCATTAATCCCGCATTAATCCAAATGCGAGCTATAGTCTAGACTCCTAGCATCCCCCTTAGTAATCCCTAAAATCTTTCCCTATATAATCCCTATATAACCCCTTTAAGGAGTTTAGACCCTAAACCCTAAGTCCTAAACCCTAAACCCTAAATAATCCCTGATATAACCCCCCCCCTTCAAGGAGTTTAGACCATAGTCCCCATGTAGTGGGCAGATAGGTCGCTAGAATGCCCTCCTGCATGAGCTCTTCGTGCGGCTTGAGCTCCTTCATACCCATTAGGGTATGCACGGGAGTCACCTTAGTAGTGTTTTTTTGATGGTTGAAAACAGTAAGATTATCTTCCTTATATAAGATACTATACCCCAAAAGGAGGATATAATCTTACTCTATATTGCGTACCATAGTATCCCCAAATAAAATACTACTCACCTGACCAGTGCTTTAGGGTTTAGGGTTTAGGGCTTTTTCTGGTGGCCCAAAGCTGGAATCTTCTCTTCGAATGCAGTATTACAACCCAGTCGTCTGGGTGGGACTCTGCCATCTACGTGGTCTTAAACCGCCGAAGGATTTCCCTCTAAAGCCTCCTAGGTGTCGACATGAGGGTAGTCAAAAGCTGGGAGCGGAATAGCGACAATACTATCCCAGCTGTCCAGAATTCAGAAACTAGGCTTCTTTACGAGCTTCAGCTTTAGGAGGCAGAGGCCAATGCGTTACCCAAGTGCCTGAGTCCGCATGCCTGGAGCATCCTGGAGCCTTTTTATGGATAAACCCTCTCTGAATGGCTATCCCTTCTGGCATTCTCAAGAAAACCTGGGCCGGGACATCAAAAGCGACATGTGCGTTGAGACCAATAACTAGCAGTCATAGCAATAGTACTTAGAATGATACTAGCAATTATATTCATACTAGACCTATGAACATTTTTCGCTCTATTCATATTGTTTGTAGCCCAGTCACGTACATGGGAAAGAGCTTAACAGCCGTCGTCTCTGCTTCCTCGGTTCCTTCACCCAAGTTTCTCGCCAGGATCTCGAGAGCACTGACCGGTTCAGGCGCAGAGCATTGACCGAACATGGCTGGAAGCGGGAACTTGGGCTTCCTTAGGGATTATGATTACTTGAGCCTAAGTCTAAACAGAAATCACTTCAAACAAGAGTCCTGGGGCTCAGATCCACCAGAGTGCGCAAACATGGCTCGAAACATCCGAATTCTGAGAGGCTTTCCCCAAAGCCCCCAGGCAGCAGCGTCAAGCACCACAAGCAGTTTTTGCAGTAGTGGCACTCCCCTTGTAGTTTGAGTATTGGCAGCAATGATCGTCTGAGAGGAAAAGGAAAATGATGTACCAGCAATCATAGCAATAGTCTTATAGTACCAATAGTAATCATAGTTATAAGCATAGCAGTAAGAAGACGAATTCTAATAGTAGCTCATACCTGTAGGAATTCCAACCCAGGACAACAAGATCATCCTAGGCATGAGTAGCAGAGAAACTCTGACAGAAAGATGCACTCATCAAGCGCAACACGAGCAAGAATAATGGACACCTACTATAGTATAATACAGCATAAAATAGAATATTATGCTATATTAAAGTAATATATTCTTTAGAAATTCTTTAGTACATTCTAAAAACCTTGAACCCCAAACTTGAATAGCAAGTATGGAGGCTAAAAAAAACAATTTCCTTCAAACCCTCAACCCCAAATCCTCAACCCGAAACCCTCAACCCTAAACCCTCAACCCAAAACCCTCAACCCAAAACCCTAAACTCAAAACCCTAAACCCTGACAGTACGCAAGGCATCGCCGGGCCTGCTCGAATTCTTCTTAAGGAATTCCTCCCTCCACCTCTTGTCTCGCTCCTCTCCAGCCTTAGCCAACAAGAAATTTGGGACTTTCCCAAAATTAGGGACCCCTAAAGGGGTACGTTTGTGACAGTCTCTGCGATGAGCATTGTAATTTTGGGGGGTCTATGTTGGGGTCCCTCTATTTTGGGAAACTGCCATTTGAAGCTTTGGGGGGACAACGCTCTTTCCCAAAACAGCGGTGTACTCTGCCTGCACCCTTTGATGCTGTTGCTAGAACAAATCCTGCACCATCCCAAGTGCCCCAATTCCTAGGAAGGACCGTAGCGTAACGACCCCCAAAGCTGGGTAAGATTCCATGGGGATTAAGATTAGAGTCCCCTTTAAGTAGATAGAATATGGATTCGACCATTACAATAATCAGATCCCCACATATCCCATATTAAATCTAATTAAGGGGGACTAAAAGGCTTGGGGTCAAGGTTTGAGGAACCTCATATGTAGATTGATCAGCTCCTTAGCCCGCCTTGACATACTTGAGGATCCTGGGGGCTAAGGCAAGGCCAATTTGTAAGGTTGTAAAGGTCTCCTTCCGGATCAGGGAAGGCATTTACGAATAACCCTTAATCCTTGGGTTATTCCCCCTTACAGTAACAGTTTTCCAAAAGGGGTTATAGGAGTTATAAGAACCCCCTTAATAAGGTCCCTAATGACCCAACTTAAACCCTAAACCCTAAACCAGAATTATGTAGGCCCACCACTGGTGCTTTAGATGGGCATGTCCAGAATGATCCAGGCTTTCAGACCTCCAGCTTTAGAAGAGCGACCTTGCCCGCCTGGTACTCACGGGTTCTCCCACTACCCCCCTCTATATTTAGGGTTTAGGGTTTAGGGTTTAGGGTTTAGGGTTGGTTCCCCCCTTAATTGAACTTAATTAAGGTTGTTTAGGGATGATTAAGCTTAGTTAAACTTAATTAGGCGGGAACCTAGGGAGTGGTAGTATAGAGGTGGTTAGTAGGTGAACCCATCAGGTAAGCCCTGCAGAACCGCTCCCTGGCAAGAAACCCTACCAGGCCTTACAACTTTCACGCATCCACAAAGCAAAAACATGGTAGCTTCCCTCAATACAGTGACCCCAGTATAGACCCCAAAATGCTATAGTCCTTACTGTAGTTACCCCCCAAAAAAGTAAGCCATATCTTGTTCTTTACAATTTGATTCTGCACTATTGGGCTACAATCCCTATACAACCCCCTAAATGATCCCAATATAACTCGTGTATATCCCTATATCCCCTTGCAAGTTACCCAGGGACCCCCCAAATTTGGGGAAACTCCTTTGTCGGAACCTTCCTCTGCCGCGCTCACTGGACCCTGGAGAGTCAACCCTTCATTTTTTCTACTCATAATAACTACTGATGAAATAAGTTAATCATACTAATTAATAATAATAATACGACTAGCTATGTAGATTATTATTACGAATATGTATTTATGTTAATCGGCGATCCTTCAAACTCCTAACCAGGGCCTGTGCTTCCTGAACTAAGCTCGCAGCCACAGCATGCGAGGGAACAGCATCAACCTCGCGTTAGTACACGCAAAAACTGGGGCAGTTATGCAGACTTACTGGGTGGGTAATATTATATAGGGACTAGATAGGGATCATCCTTATTCCCCAATGCTAACCCGTAAAAAAAAGCTGAATTCGGGGCGTTTAGGGATTCCTGCGGAACCTTTCCGGCATCATGACCCTGGTGGTAGAAACCCTTGAAAGGGTGAAAGGCATCCTGAGCCAAAACGGCTGCCATTTATCCCTTATATAGACCCACCCTGTAATAGTGGTATAATCGGAATAGAAGAGGACCCTAACATAATCACCATTATCCTTTATAGTCATCTTTAAAGGTTGGGGGGTCCACCTAACATAGATCAGTCTCCGGTTCATGTTCAATGTCCTTTCCATTCGGTTTTCCATGTTTGGAATTGGGCTTGCCCAAATCTTCTCATTATGTGTTGGGTTTAGGGGCGTCAAGCCTCACAAGCAGCCGCATTGAAGCCATATAACTGCTACAGTACAAGGAACTTCGGAATCTTGCCCAATTGCATGTTTCCTCAATCTGCTCCTCCCAATGTCTATTCTGGATATGTTTGAACCAGACCACGAGGCATTCAGGAATGGATGATTCAATGTTGGGGTGGGGTATCAGTAAGGGGCTCACGTCTCCACTCAGCATGGGTCCCCGAGAAGTGAACAGGTCTAGCACTGTCCATGCCCTCGGCATACCCAAAGATGTAGGTCCTCGATGCGGATGAAAGGAGATCACAAGATCTGCAATCGCCTCCCCCTACGTAAAACAAAAATCCCCACCATCGTACATACTGGTACCATGTTGGTGATCTTCATTTTAGTGGAGTGCGGGATCGAATTTTCAGGGGGAGGTGATGAGTCAAATGTGACAGCGATGCACGCACTCAACGACATGATGCGCTCCCTCAGCATGCCGACTGTGAGGAGTCTCTGAGAAAGCGTGCCCTCCAGACAAGCAAAATCGATATTTTGGGACCCCAGCTCCACTTTCAATGGGGTTTCCACAGATAAGGGGGCCCAAAATGGACCCCAAAATGCTGCCTTGGAAACCCCAAATTGCTTGAACTGCTAGGGTGAAGCCCCCTGACTATAGTGTCTGTGCCAAGATCCAGGTCTGTCTGCCCCACCACAATAAGATCCGTCATGTCGGGTTGCGACAACAAGAAGTCATCTTGGCCTATGCCAATGTGGTAGTTTCCCTGAATAGAGAGCGAATAGAGAGACCCCAATATGACCCCAAAATACTATAAGCCTTTTACCTTTTTGTGGGGACCCCCAAAACAGTACCCCTAGTTTTGGGAAACTCCCATGTACTGCTTCTTGAGCAACAACGGAGGGAATCCAAAAGTGTTGCCTCCCCACTGGCCAGCATGAACGTCAGCATGCGGAAGAGGAGTGCCTTTTACAAGATGCAACTTATTTCAGAGGTTTCCGCAAGACACGCATGTGTTGCGGATTCGTGACTTTGCGTTGCCGTACAGCAGCTGCCCGCACACCCATGACCAGAACAGATCATCCAAGTACAGATAAGAAGACCTCTTAGAATCCGTGCAGCTGGTTAGTTGGTGTTCGAATGCCTGGGCGTGTGCTTTCAGAAAACCTGCTGCAAAAACAGGAACTGAGGCAGAGGGTCGCAAACAGTCCTCATTGTTTATGCCTTAGTGCCGCTGCCCTCGGCCAATTGCAAGAAGCCCTAACGGTTAGGAGGACACCGCACCCTGCAATCGTGGTATCGTAGGAATATCATACTAGGACCCTAAGATAATCCTTATCATCCCTTGTAATCATTATAATCCCTATTACAGGATGGGGGGTCCTCCTAAGGTAATGGGGAATCCCCAACCCTTTGCTGCCTGTCCATTGCTTGGTGCTTGAAAAGGCACAGTAGACCCACTACCCTCACACTGCTCCTCCGAAAAGCGCTGAGCCCCAAATTCCCGAGAATAAAAGAAAAGAAAGGAACGTCAAGAATTTTGGGAAAGTCGCCTATCAACTTCCTGTGAAGAGGGCTCACAAGTATTCAGCTGGATGTATCCACTATACTATAACAATCCTTTGCCGAGTGTCCTGTGGACAGCACATGCTTGCCACCAACTACTTTCAGAAACAGGTAGCAAAATGTTTAGCAATAATGCAAACCAGAATGAGGGACTATTGTAAGGATCATGCAAGAAATGGAAAGTAAGGGCCCAAGCTATCGATTCCCCTACAGCTTTGCGGCGCCCTTACATACCCTTTTTTATGGTAGTTTCCATGTTATTCTCCATTATCCCCATATGGTCCCTATATAAAATCCCTGACTTTTCCAATCTACTATACCCTTGCAATTTGTCACAAGACTGTACATTTTGTCCATGCCTCATACTCCTCTCGTCCAAGGCCTGGGCACGAGAGATTTCGAACGCGGCGGCAAGGAGGAACCCTTAAAGGGTGCGTGGGGTTTGGGCTATATCGGGGTCCCCGAAACCACCATACGTACGCATTTCTCAAGATTTATTGGTCAGCACTGGCACCCTGTAATGTCTGAGAACCTCTAGCCACTTCGGATCCCCGTTAAACCTACGCTCAGCACATAATAAATGCCATCAGCTGCAATATTTTCCGAAATACAGTGAGCGTAACTGCAAAAGCGGCATCTGCTACAGCTACAATGATTCTAGTTCGTCAAACCATGGCAGAGACAACCATTTCACGTAGGAATAGCTCACGCAGAGGGCCTGAACCCATGACCTCCCTTACTGGAAAACTAATGAACAATAAGAGGATTACGTGTAATTATATCGCGACTATTCCCCTCTAAGGTGGCATAACGGACATAACACAAAAAGAAAACAGCTCTAACAGTGATAGCAGTAGTAGGCGGACAAGGATCGATTGCCTTGCCAGCGGCAGCAAAACCAGGATTAGACAGGAAATGATTATGGCAGATGCAACAGCAACTGTAGTCATGGGGGTTTCCGAACATAAGGGGTACTTTTTTGGGGGTCCCCATAGTTAGGATTGGCCCGCACTCTGTGGGAGCTATCTCTTCATCAGGAAAAACTTCCCCGCGAATCCCGCGCAGCCAGCTAGGGCTGCCACCCACAGCGCCTGGGGCAAGTTGTTGACTGTCCATCAGGCTCAGATCTTTGGAGACTTTGGGAGGTTATTGCTGAAGCTTAAGGCTTAGTGTATCTCACACAAGACCCCTGTGAATAGCCGCATACATCGTAAGAACAGCCAGAAGGGGGCAAAAGGCTTGGAAAGATTCCCAGAGAAGTTTCCGAGCATTGCTGAATCTTCTGGGGGAAACAAGTTTATCTGGATCTCTTAAGATTTGGAGTTTGGGATTTCATTGCACTACCTTACTGTGTTTTGTCTAAATCGAAACGCACGGAGCCTTCCGTCATGAATATTGAAAGGATCATTCAGATCAAGACGGCTGAAATGAGACCCATGATTGTTCCAACCTCTCAAGTTACCATGCTCATTTCAAAGGTTCTGCGCAAAATATCGCAAAATCAAGAACCGCATTTTCCCTTTGTCGTACGCCCCTCAGTTTGGCGAGCAAAAGCTTACCACTTCCCATGCAACCGAGACTCTGGATACTCCTTCCGCTGTGACATGCTTTAACGAGATCCCGCTCTCCGCAAGACCCTGCAGGCAACCAAACATACGGCACCAAAGATGCTCAATTCCTAGACGTGAAGCCCCGAACACCACAAGGCCCTACAACTTGAAGCCTAAAACTTCAACCCTGAACCCCTAACCCTAAACCATTAACCCCAAACCCTGAATCCGAAACCCTAAACCCTAAAGCCTGCACACTGCGTTCACTGAAGGCCCCCTGCCCACTCCAGCGAAATCCACTGAACCCAGGTGGCCTGTCCGTGGATCTGCCTGGGCACTGTGCTTCTGGAACAATCTCCTGGCATGGGTTTGAGAGTTAGGGTTTAGGGTTTGGGGTTTAGGGGCTAGGGTTTAGGGTTTAGGGGTTAGGGTTTAGGCATTAGGGTTTCGGGTTCAGGATTTAGGGTTGAGGGTTCAAGGCTTAGGGTTTCAGGGATCACCATGGACAAGAAAATGGAACATGAAATGGAGACTACTATTCAGGGTTTCGGACAACCTCCTGGCACAGGATTTAAGGTGCCCACTTCAAGAATCAAATGCAAAATGAAATGCAAACTACAACTCACGGCTTAAAGATTTGTAGAATCACATGGACAAGAAAATGGAGAATGAAATGGATGTTGTGGCTTTAGGAATTGGGGCTTACGGCCTAGGCGTCCGAACGACCTCCTAGAACAGGATGATAATGAAAGATCAACTGAAAAACACGTGAAGGGACAATGATGGCTTATGGGAATATGTAGGGATACATAAGTAATCCCACAAAAGAGGAATCCAATGGACAACAACATGGAAGCTGTGATGATGCAGGTGTCTTAGGGATGTGGGCTTCGCGTCCAGGTCCTAAGCATGTCGGAATGAGGATTTACAGTAGGGGCTTAGGGGTTGTGGGCAGTTGTGTGAGGTAGCTTGTGAGATGAACCTATACGGCCTTCAAGACCCGGCAACCCCTTATAACCCCTATGTAAAGCCCAGCTTCCATTTCGTCATTGTCCATCGTATGTTCCATTTGATTCTCAATTATTGTCATTTATAAGGCCCCCACAATAGTCATATGAAGATTTCTGAGAATGGAACTGCTCATGGCTGACACCAAGCAACTGGGCTGAACAGAGCTGCAAGAAAAGCACTTGGTCCATTCGAAGCGGTGATGCGTTGCTCTCCGTCACGTGCATCCGGCCTCATGGCTTCGTCGTTGGGCTTGTCCACCACCTCCAATTCCTTCGACACATCTTCAGCCAGAAATTCATCAGACCATCCCCCTTTTACCCTTAGGACCTTCTGCAACTACAGTAGCGCATATACTCCTTGTACATTCTGCCCTTGTGTTCCCTATACGACTACAGTAGCGCATGCCACGCCCTACCCTAAACCTCAACCCCTAAACTCTGCACCCATTAATTACAATAGTTTCCATTTTCTTTTCCATTATCCCCAGATGAGCATCGTTTTTTCTTATAAGATTTCTTCTACTAACATGGAGAGCCTACGCGAACTACGCTGAATGGTTGTTCTCCCTGCGGAACAGACTACGCGGGGATACTCTTGCTGACTCTTGCTATTCAGGTGACTACACGGACTACGCGTCACACCTGGCCTACACAACTTTATACACAGTACGTCTTATGAAACATACAAACTA
>CAJNIZ010042658.1:3988-21722 GCA_905231905.1 Symbiodinium pilosum | reverse complement strand
AGAAACGGGCCCCCAATGATGCTGATGATGCTGGCCCCCCTGGCCTGCATCATCAGCATCATTGGGGCTCCGTTTCACCAATTTGGAGGTATCAGGCTGCAACCATGTATCAGGCTGCAGCCATTTTGTTTTTTCGTGTGCTTTATGATGGCTTTTGGCTGGCACCGGGAGGCGTCAAACTAAAAATGACCACATCTGGCCCAAACCCATGGTGCTGGGCCCAGAACCTTCAGAACTCCCTCACAACCCCTGTGTCCCAGATTCCCCATTGGGCCACCCATTTCGAGAAACTTCCAAACCCTACGCCAGACCTTAAACCCTGAACCCTAAACCCTTAGCCTAAAACCTTCGACCCTACAGCCCAAACTCCAAACCCTAAGTGCTAGGTTAAAGGCCCCTACCCACCAATAGTGAGCATCAGGGATAATGGGAAGTATATGAGGCTCCCTACATATTCCTATGGGGCCCAAGCCCCAAACCCCTAAACCCTTGAACCCTCAAACCCTAAGCCCCCAAACCCTAAGCCTCTAACCCTAAACCCTTGAACCCTAAATGTTAGGTTCAGCCCCCAACCCCACACCGAATAAGAAGAGGAATAACGATATAAGAATGACAATAGTAACAAGTGTAAGAGCAATAACGATAGCACCCTAAAACCCCAGCCCCCCAACCCCAAACCCCAAACCCTAAACCCCAGACCCTAAACCCTAAACCCCAAACCCAACACCCTTAACCCTAAACCCAAAACCCAAAACCCTAAACCCTCAATCCCAAAGCATGTGATAAGGGGCAGTGGAGCTCGAGATGACCACGCGGAAAGATATGGTCTGGCCGGAGGAAGGATCCACTACCTGAAGGAATGGCAGGGTGTAGGGTTAGGATTTAGGGTTTAGGGTTTAGGGTGTAGGGATAGGGTTTAGGCGGTAGGCGGTTTAGGGTTAAGGGTTTAGGGCTTGGGGCAAAGAATCTTCGACCCCGAAGATGTTGAAAACTTGCTTGCGGATACGCAGGGCACCCCTTAGGGCACCCCGGCACGTCGGGGAGCGTGTGGTACATGGGGACTTGGGGGGTTCCTCTAAAAACTCTTCAGGGCTATGTCTAGAAACTTGCAGATTAAAAGCATAAGCTTTTTAAGCAGTAGGCAAACACAAATGAGGCTAGCAGCTTTTGCCCGCTTAGCGTTTGATTGTAGCTGGCCATGTTTTTGCTACATACCTAGACCCTAAACCTTAAACCCTTGAGTTCTTATTCTTAGAATGCAAGTCCCTAGAGATCATACGGACAGCAACCTGACATTCTGCATTCAAGACCTGTCCGTGACGACTGAGCAGCTCCAAACTCGGAGTTGATGATATACAAATGTTTGAGGAATATAAATGGAGAGTAGGATGCAGGGTTTAGGGTTATGGGTCTCCCAAAATTAGGAGTACCGTTCTGGGAGTCGCCATATTAAGGCATGTAATACTTTGGGATCCATATTGGCGTGCCCCTATCTATGAAAACTACATGAAAATACCATAATCGCCAGGCTGAGCAATCGGCCAGGGGTGGATCATCCCACCTGGGGTACTTGTCACCGCCTCTCATGGCATGCATCAAGCAACCGCAACATGGAATCAAGAGAGTTAGGGATTGGGGGACTGGTGGGGCTGCAAACCGATACGGCTCTTTCTCCAAATTAGTCTATTGCTGCGATATCCAAAAAAACCAGCCCAAAAAAAGACCCAATGTTGGGGATCGGATCGGCCCGAATGCAAGCAGCTTCACTAGAATATCTTGAGAAGGCGGGCCAATCTAACCAATCTAGCAAATTTATGTCTCTGCGAGGTTCGGACGTCAAGTGGCAAAATAACTTTCTTTGACGCTATGTAACATGAGCCCCTCGCCCCTTGTACATAGATCAGCTAATCAAAATGCTCTCTTCTTGGCCCTTGTTCACACAGTCTGTCAGAGGCCGTAGGAACTTGCTCTTGAATACTGGTGTATTTAGATACTGTATTTAGATTTATTGCGGCAACACCCTGCAAAAACATGGATGGTCACTGCACTGACACGCACCTTGGTGAGGACGAGTGCGGCCAACTCCCCGTCCATCTAACTCCACCTGACATCATCCGTAAAGCACGCGACTGTAGCCTACAATGGGTAGTTTCCCAAAATAGGGGGATACCAATCAAGACGCCCAAATACCATAATCCTTGTTATGGGGATCCCCAAGAAGCACCTCTATTTTGGCTATGCAGACCTTGAAGGTTCATAGCGACTCATGCTTCGTGCGCTGAAGAGCGCACGCTCCCCGAACACAACTGCATAATTCCGGCCTCCACCCACGGGGACTGCGAGCCCCAGATGCTGAACACTCGTGCCAAGTTCGCTCCTGCAACACGCAAGCGGACATTCACAACTCAAAGGAAACCCCATCAAAGTACACGTGGTTAAGACATGTCAAGACGGCCTGGTACTTGCCATGTTCACATTTTCCTGTGATTGCACCCTGCCTTGGCATCGTATCTCGAGCATGTCATGAAGGTTTTCCAGCGTTTGTCATGTCTGCATTGATGTCAAGTGCAACTACGGATCTAGCGTGAAGCTGCGCATATGCTGAGGTCCAATTGAAAGTAAAACAGGAAAGGCCAACAGTCCTTGCCAGACTAGCTTACCGCTTCAATCTCAACGTGTGCAGGACACCTAGTCACTGCGAGCCAGCCCATCGAAAACATGTCAGAAGCAAGTGCAGCTTCTCAACAGCAACAAGCAGCGAAAAAGCAGAGAATTGTTGAATGGCTCAACTACCGACAAAAATGTTAAAGGCTCTGAGAGCGGTTGAACCTAGCTTTTCCATTATCCCAATATTACCCCAATATACTATAGTAGTTTCCATTTTCTTTTCCATTCTCCTTAGACCCTAAACCCTAAAGCTGGAAAGATGTGTTCAACCCGTCTCTTCGTCACAGAATCTTTGGAAAGTTTCAGGAAGGGGCTAGCTCGATGGCAGCGGCCTGCTGCATCCCTTGTAGCATTCTTTGCATGCTCGCCGTCTCAGTGGAACTCTCATCGCCCACCGGCCAAGATATGTACAAGCCAGAGGGCAATTAGATTTACAGCTTCCCTGGAGCCCCAAGTCGCCCAAAACAAGTGCCATTCATAGACTTCAGTAATGTAGGTAGGTAATACCTATAGATTTGGAGCGCCAGGGTTTTCAAGTGAAGGAAAAGGGAACCCCGATCAGGCAATCTTTCCTCGCCAGAAATAGTCCGGCTCCGCGACCTCGCCTGAGGGGGATTCCGCATGGCTGAAGAAATTTAGCCCAAAATGAGTGGATGGTTTCGGGTTTAGGGTTCAGGGTTTAGGGTTTAGGGTTCAGGGTTTAGGGTTTGGGATTTAGGGTTTGCGGTTTAGGGTTTGGGGTTTGTGGGTGGATGGATGGATGGATGGATGGATGGATGGATGGATGGATGGATGGATGGAGGCATACGTACATGGAACACTTTGGCTGTCATGATTATCCTTCGGGCGGTGATATCCTGAAAACTCATGTTCTCATTGGAAACAGAAACATTCCCAATCCGTCAACAATCTGGGGGTTCCCCAAAAAGCGGTACCTGTTTGCGGATCCCTATAATAAGGATTATAGCATGTTAGGGTCTATATTGGGGCCCCCCATCTAGCTTAGTAGTGTCTGCGACCAGCAGTCCCAACCAGGCGGGGTATGCTGTCCGGGGGGTCCGGAGTCAGTGTAGTGCTGTCCGCGGCCTGCAGTCCTGGTAGCATGTTCATCATGAGAACAAATCTGTGATGTAGGTCCATCAAGCTATCCGAGATGCTACCCCAAATGTTCGCTTTAAGGGGGTAGAGGGGTGTAGATGCTTGATGTTGGAGAGGGCATAGTCGCGCTGTCTGGAGCCAGCAGTCCGAGTAGGCTTAATCTAGAGCCCTCACGGCCTAGCAGATTCTGAGAAAAACCCAGGCACACACGTTGATAACATTGCTGTGGCTTCTGAAGACAACAAGCGTGTCCTGTTTTTGTCCCTACAGTGCTCCCTAGAATTGCTACGCGCATCCTTCCCTCATACAAACTTGCGCTCATGCAGCTTCTGGACCAATTGCTGCAACAAATACTTCTGGCAAGCCGCCATCGCATGCTTCGTCCTGAGCACCCGTGACAACCGCAAATGAACCCTTCAACAATTATTCTGGCCGTCTCCTCCAGGTGCATGGGCTGATACAGATACATACCTATAATTGTTAAACTGCGGAGGCAGCATTCAAGTGATAGAGCGTCTCAGGAAGTTTGCATGTCGTCCTGCGCCCTCTGCAGAATACTTTCCAAATCATGCATCCATGCTTGGAGAGTGGACTACGCTCTCCACTCTTTACCTGTTTCACATGTTCGTAAACGCTTGTTACATCTTGCCCTATACAGGCTATCCTTCAATCATGCCCGGACATGTGAATGTGGCACTGCACTCATCAGATAAGAACACAAACATGTGCCCAAGTCTCTCCGATCAGGGGCCCAGCAGCACCGCGCATACGCTGCCATCCACCCTGCGGCGTTTCTCATTCCAGTCCCTTAATCCTTAACCCTGAACCCTCCACAGCGGTCCTCCAGGCACTTTAAGGATTTATTACGATCATGAGGAAACTATGGGGCACTTCGAAGGACGTTATAGGGATCATGTTACATGTTGAGTGACGCAATGCATATATGGAGACATGTGGATCTATGTAGGGATTACATAGGGTCTATGGATACTGTCCCAGGAATGGAGAATCAAATGGAAAAGAAAATGGAAACTGGGACCATAAGGTTTTCGTATTGGTATAGGAATTGTATGCAGGGGTCGGGATGCTTTGAATGGGTTTTGGCTCTGTATCAGCTATACATGGAGCACACAGGGATCAAACCAAGAGCTGCACAAGTTGTGTCATCAGTCATGGATGACATTGTTAGGGTGCTTTTGGAATCAGCTTTCTGTTCCACAGGTTTCACCATGAAAGGCTTTGCTCAACAAATGAAAAACTGCGTACAGGACTTGTTTTCTGCACAGTGCATACTCCCTACCATGCCACCTCATTCGATGCCGAGACCCACTGTATGCCCAGCGCTGATCAGTGTCTGAGGACTACCTTCTCATTAGTGCAGACTATACCAAAATTGCCCGACGCCTATGACAAACCTCTGTAAGCCTTGCGCAACACCGATACGAAACCACAGCCCTGACCTCCTAAACGCCAAGGAACCAAATGCGAAGCTCCCAACTTCTTCAACGTCCTTCTAAAACAGCCATGCCCCAGACTCTGAAATGAAGCCTAGCTCTCGAATGCCTTGAAAATATCCGAAGTCCAATACAGATCCAACCTCGACTCCACTGGGCATGCAGATAGCCCCAGGCCTCGGCGTGGAGCTAAAACGGGTTGCATACTGTTCCACGTGGTTTTGGTGAGCAATACTATACTATAGTAGTTTCCATTTTCTTTACCATTATTCCTATACAACCCCAATATACTATAGTGCCGTTTCAGTTTTGCAATACTGGGAAGATCTGGCCATCTGAGTGCCAGGCGCACACTCGAAAGTAAGCTCCTGCGACTGGCATCCCGTCAACAATGGCTTCAAAGCAAAATGGACGTGCCATGAGTTCACCATTTCTTGCAATACAAGCCCTCTTATTATAAAGCTTTTTAAGGCCCTTTGAACAAGTGACTGGAGATGCCAGCTTAGATGAGAGCATGCTGGCACCTTGGCTCTCTTATGGCCATCTTTTGCTGTGGAATGTCTGGGCCTACAGCCACTGCGTTCCGGGAAGACTTCAGGGCTAGAAACCTTGGCAGTCAGACCTTCGACCAGTTGAGGATAACGCGGAGGAAAGACCACAGGGATGTTTCAGGCGAATGACCAGCTACGACGGACACCCTCAAGGAAAATTCGGGACCCAGAGCCCCGAAACCCAAAGCCTCAGCCAGAATGTGAAGCCCTGAGCTCTCATCAGCAAAAATACCTCTTGCTAGAACTGCCTCTGTCGCAAAAAAGCTCCTTTTCAGAAGTCGTGCGAAGCTTGTGAAGACTTGGAGCCTTTTTCCCACAACGGCTTTCATGTCACGTCTTTATCTGAACCCTTGACGATCAGCTTTGCGCTTAACCCTATTTAGCCCTACTTGAGGCATTCCAACCCCTCAAACCCTGCAAACGGAAAGCTCGAAAGCTCCTCGTCATCGGAGTCACTGTCCGCGGGCGAGGTGCTGTTCCCGAATGACGTGTCCTTACCACATACTATGCCAGGATGGAGGATACAATCTTTGCCGATATCGGAAGTGCACTATCCCGTCAAAAAAAATACATCTTCTCATCTAAAACCGCTACATAATCAAATTTCTATATGTCACTCTCCATTTAGTTCTCCAGTATTCTGGGGAGTCTGGTAACCCCCATTTCAAAACGCCCCGTCTGTCTCAGCGGCTTCTTGGAAACATCTGCATTCTACCTTCAAAATCAGCCCTTCTCACAAGAGATGTCGGGACTTGCGAGTCTCGTAGGGGCCATAAAAGATTTGGGCCTTACCAAGGGCGCAAATCTTGCGAAGCTTCATATCTTTGCTCTCAAGGACTGTTCTAAGCTCGGGTGTTGACTCTTGTTTTTGTTCCATGTGTCGGTCCTTGCGGGGGACTGGCATAGAATCTTGGTGGCTGTTGCTTTGAAGCCGGGTAGGAATACAGCAACTCACTGGTGTGAAATACAATGGGATCTATAGGAATTGTAGGAGATTACCTGTCTGAAACCTAGGTTTTACCCTACCTACCCTACGTCCTAAGCCCTAAACCCAAATCCTAAACCCTAAACGCTTGTATATCCCTGCAAAACTGCGTTAAGAGCTAAAAACTGAATGTGAGCCTAAGGAACTCCGTCTTGCGACGGCCGTGCCTGCAGAACACCAGCTCCAGCGGCCGCCTAAGCTCGCAGGGTTTGGCTCTAGGGCTTGGGGTTTAGGATTCAAGGTTTAGGGTTGAGGGCTTGGGCTTTAGGGCTTGGGGTTTAAGTTTTAAGGTTGGACTTTAGGGCTTAGGGTTTAGGGCTGAGGGTTTGGGGATAAGGGTTAAGGATTTAGGGATTAGGGTTCAGGGTTTAGGGCTTTGGAAAACCAAAACTAATTCTTCTGGAGTCAAATGGAAACGTCATGGAAACTGGGGGAGGGGGGAGGAGGTACATAGCGAGTAATGTTCGGTGATACACGGATTTTTGATAACCCCCAAATTTGGACCGCCCTAACGCCATGAAATGACTACAACGAGGTCCTAAGCTTGGGGGTTGGGGGCCGCCAAACCTCGCCCAGAAGAAATCCCCCCAGGCTTCTTCCTGAACCTCCTGTCAGCTTCCTGGAAGCTGCCTAAAGGTTTCATCAGATGGCTGTACTTGGGGACCCTGAGAACGTGGGGACGAAAAGGAAAGCATAGGGGCCGCTGTAAAGGTGTCTATACCCAAACCCCACAAAAAAAAATAGATCGCCATGGAGTATTTTGGGGTCATCATGAGTTTATTTCGGATTAGTCATAGGGTTGCGCCACGCGCATCGCATGACAATGAGGAGGAGGAGGAGGAGGAGGAGGAGGATAACGCCGACGCTGATGCCCACGCTGACGCTGAAGCCGATGCCAACAACGACGAAAACAACAATAGCTGCAATCATTGACGCTAAAATTGGCTACTTGAAGTCTTGCCTGATGCTAGCTGGAAAGACAACAAGCACAGACCGCCTGAAAGACACAATACATGCCACTTGTCCCTGTAGCAGCGTCCCACAACTCCATCTTGTCCAAGCCCTCTTTGCATTCCTTTTGAATCCCTCTTTAACTCATGAAGCGCTTTGGTTGGCCTGCTCGGCAGTTGCACTCTTCACGGCCGAGTTAGCCACATCCGCAGCGCAAGTGCAAGTAAACTGGGTGGACTGGGTCAACTCCCCCACCTGGACCAGGACTAGTGTCTTGAGATGAACTCTCCCCAAAGGTTACTGCAATGTATTCTGGATGCGTTGTGAGTGCCCGACAAACATTCCGTTCTGACAAGTGCCCGCAAGACCAAAAAATGTAGTTCTCTTGCATGCCAAGCACGGAGACGTGTGTCTGCTCACGAGTCATTTCGCCAGGCAACGCTCTGTCGCCCACCCTTGCTGCGCATGAACTGGCCGCGATGGAGTTTGCACCTGTGATGGGTGTCAGGCATCTCAATAGCTGTCAATGCGTAGCTTCGTCTAAGTGGAAAACAGAAAGTCATTCAACCGTGAGGAGATTCTTCTACGACATACTGACTGCAGACTTCGAAAAACCACAGCTTCGTGGCTTCGATGGACATGATTGGAGTGGGATCTAAAATACTTCAGCCTGTCTTGGTCCATCAAAGATGTGTGGCAGCAATGCTAGTCTACGTGGCATGTAGAAGCAATGGCACGCATCTGTTTTGAACTCGCGCTTCGCCGAGTGGGTCAGGAAAAATCGTTACAACTTACAGCCTGTGTGATGTCTTGCGGATGCGATTGGTACTGACTGCGTGTATGGCGTTCTGGCAGATGCCACTGGATGCAAACGTTCGTGTAAGAGTGTAGATCGCTCACTCTATGTGCGAAAGTGCACCTCGCGCAGCAATCCGGTGAAGTCTGAATCGCGCGGCTTTGTCGTCTGAGTTACACGCGAACTGCATGTTCTCGTTGAAATTGAGCGAGTCCCATGCCTGAGAATATAATAGCAAGGATTTTTATGAGTGTAAAAACAATGGTTGCTGGTCTGTCCTTGCTCACGGCCAAAAGCTGTTTACGCTGCCATCCTTGCAGTTGCTCTTGACCTCATGCGGCTCGTACTCTTCTGGTGCTCCAGTCTGGTCGCCTGATTCCGGAGCTGGTTCCGGAGGGACGAAGGAGCTCGTTTCGGCTTTGGCATCCGCTTGGCCTCCCACTTTAGGAGATAAAATATGGGTATATGGTGATCCTATTATGCTTATACGGAATTCCATATTCTATCTACTTTGAGAGACTTAGAGGGACTATACGTACAAGTTAGGTTATCATGACAGATGTACACACCCTGGTTGGTGCTGTAGTTTGGTTCTCCCACTTATAACTGGTAAGCCTACTTCACTGCCGACGGGCCCTACAAGTATATTAGTCCCCCAGCAGGTACGTTTAAAGTTTGACCAAATCCGCCTGCGTGCGCGGGTCAGCATGCGCGTAGTAGGAAGAGGGTTTGGGGCCTATGTAGTTTACCAATAATACTTCAGAAGCATTTGGGGCTTTGAGTTTGGGGCTTTAAAAAGTGAAACAGGGTTCGGGGCTTCGGTGAAATCACCTCCTCTGTTTCAGGAAACTCCCTTAAAAATGAAACTGAGATGCCTTCGTATACCGATCCTGTCCATATGCACACAGAAGTAATCACTTCCTATCAACATTACCCCACTCCCACCAATAATATTAAAAAGAAAACATAAGAGACTCTTTGCATATGTTTGGGGGGGAGGGGTTGGGGCATATTTTAATTTATGCTAGGGGGCAACGGGGCATTTAATGTTAGTATGAAGGGATTACAACACAAAGTGGCTTCCTGCGGTTCCTCAATACCATGCTGGCCTGCTGGGGCCCTTGTATTCTTGCCATGCAGCTCCTTCAACCCGCAGTTTCCGCTCATCTATGCGCGCCCTTACAATGTTACTAGTTACAAGTTTGGAGCCATATGAAACACCTATGCGCAGTGGTGCCCGGTGCGTATCATTCAGAAGTAGAATTAGAATGCTCCAGCGTCTCTCCGTCCACCTCTTCCAGCCTGTTCCTGAACATCGCCGATAAGTATATGATCAAGTTTCTACACGAGAGATCACCATGGAAACCCTACAGACTCTCTCAAGGATACCGTACGACCTAGAGGAATCCTAATACCCCAGAAACTAGAAGCAACTCCGATCATCCCTAATCCGCAACGTTACGCCCCAAACCCCGAACAATCCTAATCGCTGATATTAAACATCCTGCATGACCTTAGCATACTGAACTACTATCATCCCCAGCATACATGGAAATTAGGGTTTGGGGTTTAGAGTTTTGAGGGTTACGGGTTTTGCCACAAGGTTGAGGATGTTAGGGTCATGCAGGATTTTGCGCATCTGCCATAAGAAAGTCGTAGGAGCGGGTTCTGCAGGCAGAGCCGATGCAAGCGGCACCGAGGGATGCGAAGGCCTAAGGCTTTTCCGGTTGAATGGTCTACTCTCTCTCTAGTGCTGACTAGGTAGCGCGGTTTAGGCTTCAGGGGTTGAGCTTTACCGTTCAGGGAGGGCTTAGGACGTCCAATCACCAGCTGATAGGAGGTGGGGGGGATAGGTCAAAGGGGCACAAAATTCCCTCATTTCCTGCAAGCACCAGCTGGACGTTTCGGATAATGTCCTGGTCTGGGGTTTGGGTTCAGATGTCAGGGCATCCACCCAGTCATTCCCACATGAAAGTTCATTCGAATTGTATCAAGCGTCGCATGAGGAATTCACAGGCCTCAGGTCACTACTGGACATGTAGGAACCTACATAATTTCCAATTTTGTCTTGAGGTCTATTTCAGGCACTCTATACCATAATTGTACCAAAAAACTCAGACCCTAATATTGGAAATTACTCAGGCTCTTACGTTGACTCCTTTACTGTCATCTCCCTTGACTTGTGGCTTCTGGAGGTATACTTTGGGGGCTTAGGGCTCAGGAGTTCAGAGGTAAGAGCCGTTTTTCAGAAGTCTGCTGTCGACAAAAATGCCCCAGCAAGTAGCCGTGTCAAAGGCTTCACTCGTGGTGACCAAATCATACCTAACAAATATGTTTGCTCCTCGGTCGTTGTCACTCGTCAGGACATGGCCCCACAAGCGAAGCACCACATCTACCACAGTTCGCCACAGCGACATTGGACGGGTATTGAAACTGTTTCTTCTCGAGGGCACTTCTGGAAGTGATTTGATCATATTGCTGTTGCTCTTTCTGGCTGCACCCCAGCAGCCAAGGCGCACGCCCGATAGCGTTAACAACTACTTAATTATTGCGTTTACATTTGTAAAACATGAGTTTCCAGGAGTGGGGCACAGGCCATAGCGACTTTTACGGTCTTTAAAAGGAATGCTGGAACCGCTTGCCCAGGAACAGTATACTCCTTATGCAGACAAAGCCCTCCGCCCAACTAACACAGCGGGCGTTGCAAAAGCTAGGTCTCAAATTTGGAGCCGGTCTGCTGAGTAGAGTTCTTCTGGTATGTATTTGAGACCTCCCAGTGATTAGCAATACCCAGATTCGCATGTCCCCCTATACTTGGAGAATGTGTTGCCTCATCCTCTACGAACCATGGGCAGTGACAACAAAACTTAAGTCAAACCCTTAACAAGCGGAACGCTTCTGGATGCTTCTGGTGTGTCGGTCTGAAGTTTCCGGTGGGACTTGAAGGTTTTTAGGCTAGGGTTTCGGGGTATTGATTCAAACCGTCCCATGCTGAACCCCATTTATGATCTGATAACAACTCCTATGAAAGCCCAGTTTCTGGTTCGTTTTCCACCTTCTTTTCCCTTTCATTTCAGTTATGAGGGTACTATCGCTACATATATGCATCACAAAATAAACTGGCAGCAACATGTTGTAGCCTAGGCTGCCAATCGTGTAAACGGTTTGGCTTGCTGTTTCTTGGGATCGAGTTCCTGGTGCTGATACTATGAACTATGTATGATCTGAAAATCAATATACCATACCATACTTTTGATGATCGAAATTCTGCATGACTTCAGCAAGAGACTACGCCACAATTCCCAAGGCGCAAGGTACTTGTGGGCATACAAGAAACACCCCTATAAACCACTATATAGTCTTAGCTCCGATTTCATTTTCCAATTTGCCATTTGATTCTCCAGTATCTCTAAACCCTACGTCCCTAAACCCTAAAACCTAAATCCTAAAACCCTGAATGCCTACACCATGTATCCTCGTTAGCTCCCAATGTTGCGAAACCTAGGCCGTGCAGACATCTGGATATCATCCGGATCCTGTGTCAATTGGCTGTTACGTTAGATCCAAGAGACCTTCAGCTTCAACGCTTGAACGAATCGCGAATGACTTGTTTAGGGCTTGGGGAAAGTTAAGGGTTTAAGGCTTAGTTGAGAATGAATTGTAGCACGAAGTCCGAAAATTGAGGGTCTTTAAGGTAAACGTGATCATATCAGGATCATCTCTGGCATGGTCAAAGGCATTGTCATATTTGGAGTCTCCAACTACGGCCACTCAAAATGCTCCAGAAAGGCCCTCTACTACCTGTGAAAAGGAACGTGCCATCAAGCCTGCCGGGGCTTACGGGTCTAGGGTTCAGGGCTTCAGGGTAATCTTCTGGCTGCGCTCTAATTACGATCACCCACCTCGCATAAGTTTCATCTAGTTCACAATGTCTCTAGGCGCAGGACAAATGCCCCCAACGCATGCGAGTGGCACTGTGGCTGCAACTGCCCCTGCCGCTGCTTCGTCGTGGATGACCTGCTTCAAAAGTTGCCGGAGGCAGCGCAGCAATTACATGCTGTCTCTAATACTTTTCGGAGTCATTTAGGGTAACTACCCAGAAAGGGACAATGATTTTCATTCTCTTCGCAAAAGTGTTGCAAGATTCGGGGGTTATGAACTGCAAAAGTTGAAGGGTCCATGACTGGAAGTTTTGGAGGGTGGAAACGTAAACCCTACCAGTAGGAGGAAACCGGGCCGGGTCCCGAAAAGGATAGACAAACAAGTTCGACCAAAATAGACATGTTCTAGTTTCCCAAGATTAGGGTGTAAGGAGTAGAGCCGGCATAGGATATTAGGGTTTCAATTTGGGACCCTTATTTATGGAAACTTCACGTGTGAAATTCTCCTAGTATATCCCGTGTTGCGAATACTTCAGAAAATTACCCAGGCACTAAGCCCGAAAAGCTGTTGGTGCTTGCCAGGAGCAGTGGTGCGTTTGTCAAAACTCTTGAATCGACCTCTCCGACAGTCATCTAACACATGCTACATAATTTAAGTTAACCCTAAATCCCAACACACAGTAGTAGACAAGCTCCGAGAAGATCCTAATGGAACGCTAACCTCCACCAACACTGCCATACCTACTCTAGGGATCCCACAAAAATTTCCAACATCATGTTGAGGTCTCTTTCAGGTACCCTATACCATAAGAAGATACGAAATCTAGGACCATATCCCGGACCATAATACTGTAATTTATTCAAGCCCCTACATCATCCGCTTTCGGCAACTTCTTTGACCGCTCTTCTTGACCACAAAGCCAAAGGAGGTTGGGCCTCAAAACAAAAAGCTAGACTTCTGTCTGCAATAACCTCTCCAACCTGATGCATTTTCGAAAGACATCTCTTAAAATCTAAAAAGACTTCTACCATCATTGAACGCCTCGCTTGCGGTTGGCGCCACCTCGCTGGTGGCCGTTGCTGCCTCCTCGCAGGGCTCTGAAGGTTGAAGTGTTCTACATGAGGTTTAGGGTTTAAGGTCCAGTGTTTAGGGTGGATTTCCACAAGAATGGAGCCAAAAAATTATTGATAATATGGCGTTATATGGAGCTACATAAGGTTTGGGATTTTGCCACGACAACCCAGAATCATATGGAGGTGTACTTCAGGTACCCCATACCATAGTTACATCCGGAATCTAGGACCATAATATTGGTGATCAATCAAGCTTTTTAACTAAGGTCCAGGATTCGGTGCCTCGACGGCTTAGGTAAAAGGCTAGGAGGATTATAAGGATGGCGGTACTCGCCGCGTCAGGTACTGCGACATCTGCCTGCAGCGTGGTTTCTGCCGCCGCATTTGCAGAGGAGTCACCATTGCCCGGGGCCACCTGAACACTTCCAGAACTAATTGGGGGGGTATATAGGGATTATGTAGGTTTGCACGCGGGTCTGTAAGACTTCTGAAGACAAGATACGATGGTGCTTATTGTGGAGACTTTCGAAGTTGAATCCCTAAAACTTTGGAAGCCCCCCACCTCTGCATCAAAAACATCTCTTGCTAAAGTTGCGTGGCGGGAGATCTCCACCGAACATTGCGTAGGCGGTTCTGCACCCACCTGCACGCCAGCTCCATACAGGACCTTATCAAGGAGATTTCAGTCATCCTAACCACTGTAATAAGGACCCTGTACCTATCATCTGACTCTGTTTGAGTCCTGATTTAAGGGTTGGGGTAAGCAAAGCTCCCGTAGTGCATGAGAAAGCCTTCGGGAGGCCTGTCTTTGGGGGTCCAAACTTGTGAGTCTCCTTGATACGGGGCCTGTTAAGAGTCTCCCTGATCCAGGCCCTCTTAAGGATTCCTTGTTGGTTGCAGGGTGTACCATTCAAATAGCCGATCACACGATGTTCCCAAGTTCTCACCTACGGGTTAGTTCAACCTTCGAGGCTATTTCAGGATGTGCCAAAAGCGCCATGTCCTGCGCCCAAAGGTACCATCACGTGGTTATATTGCCCTCCCCATCGCTCCTCACTTCTATGTGGGAACCATATAATATGCCCAAGCAGCCTCTGCCCAATTGCAATCGAACTCTTCTTCAATATCGAAGGGCCTCGTGTATACGCTTGGGCGGGGTGTGACAAGGACAGCTTGCCTGAAATAATTTTCTGAGGCAGGAGCTCCTCAGCGCTTCCATCTTGATTGTCGCCCTGTCCAAGGCAAGAGGTGACTCCCCAACCAGAAGCGCATCTAACTTCTCAGTGTGCTCAAGGCCTCTCCATCCGTCTGGCAACAAGCATCGAATGCTTCCAGCTTGCGACACCTCGGTGCGCCCACACAAGCAACATCTCTACCAAGGAGAGTGGTCTGAGGCATGGGCTGTGTGGGCTGCGCGTGCTGAGCTTCAAGAAGCTCAGAGATGAGTGCGCGATCGTGCACGCCCTGAAGCCTGGCCTCTCGCAACCGGCTCCGGAGCTCGCGGGACCTCAAGCCCAAAATCCCTGAAGCACACCTCTGGAAAGATGGCTGCAGTCTCATGATGTGCCACCTGCTGCTGGAGAGTGCGATCGAGACACTCCTCCTCAAGCTTCTGGCGTTTACTTTCCTCCTCCCCAAGCTGAGTGACAAGGTTGAGCTTGGCCTCCACCACATGGGGTTAGGGTACCTGTATACACCCTAAAGTAGTTACATGGCAACTGAACTCTTTGGGCCCTAGTAGAATTATACTATGTAGACGTGACATGCTTACCAGGAGTAGCAGACTCTTCAAAAGCTCAACAGTGCCCAGCAGATTACGGGCAAAAAAACGTAGCTACACAGCTGTAAACAAATATCTAGCTCTCTTGCCCACAGCCTGCTGCAGCGCATGGTTCTTGCCCAGCGCGGGCTCAAGCTCCCGCAAGCGATCAGCCAGTTTGAGGTTCTCCTCCAACATGTTTCTTGTTGGAGTGCCACAAGAAGCCCGCTTCTACATCTGTGGAAATGAAATAACCCTGGCTGAGTCGTCCGAAGCCTGCTCTCGCTCGAGGTTGTTGCAGGTCTCTAGCTCATAAGCCGTGCGCAGCTTGTGGTGGGCATTTCTGCGCATGTTGCAGATCTCTAGCAGCCTGCGCGGACTTGCGCGGACACAGCATCTGCATGTGGTCAGGCCCGCTTGAGCCACGAGTCCTATGCTGAGGCTGTCTGAGATCTCGACTCTTTCAGCTTCTTATCAAACTCCAAGACTTGCTCTGTGATGCTTGTGATGTCAAGCTCACCGGTGTCGGAGTGCTGAGGCCTGAAAGCAGCCAGGTCAACAGGAAGAAAACATAGAAAATCGGAGCAAGGAGCATAACAAGACAAGGTGCATCGCTGTTGTGGGCGCTCCAGGCGAGTGCCTCAGCTACTTGGGGCCTATGCTCCTGCATTTGAATTATTCGGCCAAACATGGAGCTGTCGAGGAGCTTCGTAGGCGACAGCTCAAGCTCATCGGAGATGAGCGCAAGGGCCCCTTCGAGTGCCTTCACCAGCTCCTTGCAGCAAGCCTCGGCTTCCAGGCGCTGCTCGCACTCCTCCGCCAGCTCCTCGCGCTCGGCTTCAACCAACCTCGGCCAGGGTTATCCAAAAGTCTTAGACTTCATCTCGCACCTCCAAGTCAAGCACCAGCAAGCCCGCTCTGGATTGAAGGCAAGGAAGACTTGAAAGCATCAGCATGATGAGTTGCTTTCGTTCACCCTCTTAAGGAAATTTCAACAAGTTCAGTGGGCAACACGCGCCATGCTCTGGGCCACACAGTTGATCTTGCTTTGAGGCCCCGGCTCCATGTAATCACTGAGCAACTGCTCTTGCAACTGCTCTTGCGGAGTCCTTGGGTCATTCAAACACGCAACCAGAACATCGCACCTTGTCACGCCAACCGGAAGGTCACAAGTAATGATAGTTTCCCAAAATAGGGGAACGCAATATGGACCCCAAAATACTTTTCATCCTCATTATATAGAGACCCCAATGGGTACCCTCATTTTGGGAAGCTTCTAAACCCCATATAACCCCATATAACCCCGTATAACCCCACAAACCGATTTCAGGGTACCCCTACTTTTGGTAAACCCCCAAATGGCCGAGACACTTCAGGGTTAACCATATCTCTGGCGTCAGTGGCTCTTGCGCAGGATAGAGCGGCTTTTTCGCAACCCCATCGACCACACCATCATGGGAGCACTGCGCCTGAGCTGGCACAAATGCCTGCTGCTGGCCAGGAGCGCCCTGGCTGAGAGCAGACATGGCAAATGCAAACTATGGATACAAGCGCTAAGTAAGAATTTGTTGCTGCAACATGTCGCTGATCACCACAGCAAACCTCCGCAACTACCCAAGCCCAGCAAAGCAGGGCCAGACCCACAAAGCTTGCTCAAATCATCAACTTCAATATCTGGACCCTGTTCGCAATGTTTGTGCATTTCTTGTTTGAGGCTTGTACTCACGGCATTGACATGTCTTGTCATCAGCCAGCCCGGACAACCAAAACTGATGCTGGCAAGTCTGCAGGGAAGTTGACCAACTTCTCGACGCTTTACAGTGGGAACCCTTTTTCTTGCCGCAGGGACTGCCGAGGAGTCACATGTAAAGAGACAGGGGGGCGGACAACTGACAACAGCTCCTGCCCCAGAGCAATACAGAGTAACCCAATGATAAGTGGGTTTTGTTAACTGAAATCCCTCATGTCCCCCCTAGCAGAGAGCTCGAGCCTCATTGAGACCTGACAAAGCCTCTGCCGAAGCGAGTGCTTTTCAAAGCCAAGAGGAGAGTCTATCCCATCTACGCATCCTCAACTTGTTAATTTGGCGGAACAGTACTACACAGCATTGAGAGTTCAGTTCTTACCATCGCTACCTAAAGTACCTAGTCATAAAGGATATCCGGGCCAAAATGGCCGACCTCCCAGCCAAACGAGGAGTCTCCAGATTCGGCGCTCTAGGCCCTTTTCGACCACACCATTCCAGCCGCTCCGTCCTCCAGAAATAGGATATAATCGACAGATCTGGACCTCCCAACAGTTCAACAGCAATATGATTTTATTTAGACACATTTCCAAGAACACTCTCACTTACCTGGGGACTTGCCCTCATTTCCTTTGCCTCTACCTTTAGACTTACCTCCCTTCCTTGGATGATCAGGTGAGCCCTCTCTAGCCTTTCGCTTTGCACCTTTACCGTAATTTTGAAGATCTATGGAGTGGTCTTCCATGGCTTGCGCTCTGGAAGCTTTGCAAAGTT
>CAJNIZ010042657.1:38005-55202 GCA_905231905.1 Symbiodinium pilosum | reverse complement strand
TAGTAGTCGTCGTAGTAGTAATAGTAGTAGTACGTTGCCCGAGGCAAATGGGAGAAGGCGCGGTGGACAAGGAACCTGCAACAGCAATTCAATCAAAAAAACAGCTTGGCCTTCCAACGGGAGCTGCTAGAGTCGTCAGCCTTGCCTTGCCGATTTACTGTGAAGAAACTCCAAGTGAGTTCCTATATTATGTATGGTAGTTTCCCAAAATGGGGGGACCCAATATAGAGCCCCAAATACTATAGTCCTCAATATTGGGACCCCCAAAACGGTACCCCTAATTTTGGGAAACTCCCATATCTGTACATACAGGACATAATAATGCCCGGTCATATTGTGTTTTTCCCCGTGCGTTCTCTAAGGGGCCGAGGTCATGTTCCTTCACAACAACCTAGGATTCAGCCCAAATTCCACTGACCATGCAATGCACGTCTTGACACGGCTGAGGTATGTGGGTGGTTGTCAATATTATGATCCCTTTTTGGGTACCCTAAATAGTACGTGCCGTACTATAATTGGGACCCAAAAAAGGATCATAATTTTGACAACTACCCATGTAATGTGGACTGAGATTGTGCCTGGGGCCAGGACGAGCTTCAAGGACATGCTTCGCAATGAGGGTGGGGTCAGTGATTGTGGCCGGCAATCCCTGTGATACTGCTGATACAAAAAATCCTGCACGACCTTGATATTCCTGGGGTTGAGGGTATTTGGGGATATGCATGCTCTTCGTATCACTCGAAAAGCCCGGTCCCCGAAGACAGCAAGAAGGCAAGTGGCCTTCCTCGGCATCAACAGCACAAGGATGCAATGGACTTGCCTTGCCCCAAGCAAGTCTACCGCTCAACAGGCTTGCAAACTTGCCGTGGTCTCTTAATCTCCGACTGACTACACTTTTCATGATCCGCACCACAAGTCTCACTACCGTTCAAATGCAGGCCCAAATCGCTTTCACAAAGTAATCGTGCCACTGGGCAGGGGCGTGATTGATGGCCTTGAGCCAGTCCCTTTTGATGCTCGGCTCTTGTTCCCGCATCTAAAGTTGCAGCGGAGATTGTATAGAACCGGAGTGAGCACACCACGTAATCATCGTCTCATCTTGTAGACGCAGGTGGTCTCTGTACATGTGATATTTTATGCCGTTTGTACCTCTATGCTTGAACATGACCCCAGCATACCCCAAAAGCCCTACATGTCCCACCCCTTTAAACCAACTCCGCGTCAAGAGACTGTATAGGTTTCGTCGTTATGGTTATCGCCTGCTGGTCTAGCTCAGATAGGTGCACGTGCCCTGGTTAAACCTTTCATTTCTGCTGTACACCCTTATCACTATGAACTGTTACTACTTCTGTTACTATTCTTACTGAAACTACTATCATTGCCATGATGACTATTTTTACCGTTATTAACGTTATTATGACTATTACCGTTGTTACTCATTACCATTATTACATCCGTTTGGAGCAAACGCGCCTGCTCACAGAGCGAGCTCTTGGACCTGCCGAGCATCTGCGATCAGCCAGGGGGGTACGGTTACTGTAAAGGAAATGGCCTGCAAATTCAGGAAATTTCGCCTGCTTACGATTGCAGATGCAAGAAGTGGTTACGTTATAAATTCCTTTGCAATTGGGTGGGGCAAAAACTTCTTGTCTGTGTCGGGGTCACACTTGCACAGATCTTCAAGTATGCAATCTGATTCTCGACAAGCCGGCGTACAACTTAAACGGAACCACCAAGGCTCGGCAAACCCTAAACCCCCAAGATGGGAACCAATTTTCCTTGCATGCGGTCCCTGAGTCAGAGGATTCACGAGCGCCAAGAAACCTTCAGGTTGTCGTGGCATTATATGAGCTTTTGGACTATAGTACATCTTTGCAATGCTGAAAGCATCACTTGGTGCTGGTCATCTGCGCACGTCGGCCGTCAAGTTGCCCAGGAGCGGGTAGACAAAGCAGAGCATCTGAAGCCCAGGGGCTGAACAAGGTCATCTGCCTTCCTCACGACCTAAGCCGCAATTTAGAAATCGCTCAGTCTGCTTTCATGTCTACCTTTCATGCTATCAGTTATCACGATAATGGCCCAATAGATGCCAATGATTGCGTTTGGAGTCCAAAAAGGCCCCTTACGTATTTACCCTCACCTTTGCGGCCATCAACGAGCAGGAGTAAGCTTTACCAAAGACAAGGCCCAGCGACGGTGTCCAGAATGTGTAAGTCCCGGCGCAGGTGTCGGGACGAGAATATTCTGCCCCGGGCGGGACCCAGAACTGGCAAGTGTCAGAGAGACTGACAGGATTTCCAGCCATATCCTGTCAGGGGTGGACCATCCCATCAGAACCCATCTAACTTTATATTCCATCGCTTCTATGAGTCAATATAATCACATTGGGCTAATAGCAGGGCCCAGCTAGTTGTATAGGGGACTAGATAGGGGAGCATTAGAGGGGATATCAACGGATTTAGGCTCTAAACTGCTTAAAACCATCACAACCCAAAATGCACCCTAATGTCAAATAGTTCATTTGGTAAACTATAACACATTGGGAACATTCACCATTAGGGGACGTGTTAATGTCAGAGGGAGGTAACTCCCCAAATAGCCCTGGTTTCCACTTAGTTTCGCACCTGCTTTTCCATTTCATTCCCAAAGATACCCTATAAACCCTTAACTATTCGCCTTAATCCCAAAACAGCTTCCATTGTCTTTTCCATTCCCCCTCATACCCCCGCGTAACCCTCTCGGGAAACCCAAACCCCACACTCTAAACCACAAACTGTAGACAGTGAACCCAACACCCAAAACTCTACACCCTAAACCCTAAACCCTAAACAAATTCCAAAACTCTTAACCCTCGGGGCGGGGATTAAGCTGTCACCACCTGTAGTGCCCCGTCGATCACGATCTTGAAGTTGGAAGCGTCCGACAAGGGCACCAGAAAGCTTACCTGGGTCACCGTTGGGCCCCTTGTGGGGTTTAGGGTGCCTTAGGGTTTAGGGGTTCATGGTTTAGGGGTTTAGGATTTAGGGGTTTAGGATTTATGGGTTTGGCGTTTAAGGGGTTCTTTGAAACAAGGACTATATTACTTCGGGGGGAAACGACCATGTATCCCTCGAAGCAGAAAATTCATTGCCTCCTGGGTTTGGAAGGCACTAAAGTCCTAAGGATTAGGTGCATGGGTAGAGAGAGAGAGGAGACCCTAAACCTATATATATATATACGTATCAATGTATATATATATGCATATATAGGCCTTCTAGACATGAAGGATATTACACCGATAACGGAGAATTAAGTGGAAATTGACATGATGTCTGGAGTTCAGGGCTTGGGGTCCGGGTAGGCATGTTACGAAACACTGGTGGCATTTACAAAAGCAATTTTAGGGCTATAGGAGATATGAGGGTTTCCCAAACCTAGGGGTACCTTTTTAAGGGTCCCCATAATAAGGAGTAGAGTATATTGGGGTCTATATTGGGGTCCCTTAATTAGGGGAACTACCATATAGGTCATTAGCTCGGACTACTGGACGGTTTTCCTGCCCAGGGTACAGTGATGTCGTGATGAAGGATGGTAGATGTTCCCGTCGACGACGTCTCAACCTCTATAGGTATGACCACATCCTCGCAAATACCAGGATTGTTGAGACCTGATTTCAGGGGCTAATGTTACACACCCTCAACCCAATGGTAAATATGTCCCTCAATATACAAGATGTCGTTTGGGCAGTATGTAATCTCCGGGGTGTGTAACATTGGCGCACGACACGGCATCCTCCCGGCACGGCGGTCTTCATTCTGCACACAGAACAGACCTGGATTGCAGCAAAGAAACACACTGCTGTGATGTTGCCTGTGCCCCGGAAGATGTCCTCATCAAAACGAAGAACCAAAGGGGGTATTAAGCACCCAGCAGCGACCCCATCTGGTGCGCATGACATCGTGATTCCAGATATCGGATCTGTAGAAATCAGTTGCGGCGGGGTCAGATCTCGCCTTACATGGAAATCTCGCTTGCTAAGCAGGACAGAGCTGTCGCTGCCCCAGTTCCCTGCCAAGTCTTCCCCAATGCAGTAGGCGTCATATTCGGTGTCCTGCAGCAAACCTTGCAGATGAACTGTCGCTGTGTTTCCACTCGCACTGGCTTTCTGAAAGGTTCCCAGCTTCAGAATCTCAGCACCAGAGACTGCTGGCATGTTGTCCAGCACTGCTACGCAGCAAACTCGCAGTCCGGGCTCGCTCAGCAGAACCTCTAGGGATGCACCACTGACGCCCTCGTCCACCCGAACGATGGTCACAGTCGGGGGAGTCCTGGCAACATCAAAACAAAGACTGTCTATCCTAGATACGAGCCTATGACCGAGAATCTGGCAGACTATAGACTGAGATTGCATGAGGTCCTGTCTGGCATCGTGATATGTCTGCCAGCTGCTACGACGACCTGGTCGCTCAGCATGTTTGGAATCGGGAGATCGTCATCTTCGGCCGTACAGTAAATCCCATAGCCGGTGCCTTCTCGGAGACCTGTCAGGGTGCGCACTTTCTGCACTACACTACAGGCTGGACATTTTCAACGCTTCCAATTTCTCGGCCTGCCAGGGATAGATGGCCCTCGGCGCAGCCTTGGGCAGCATTGTAGAGCACCTGGACGTCATCACTCGCATCCCGAACTCCAGACAAGCCCTTGATCCGCTGGCTACTGGCTGTGGTGTCGGTAGCACAGGTCACGTTCTCAAACTCGTCCGGTGAGCCCAGGTGTTCAGCAGGCGGTGTTGCTTGGTTGAAGTCATCCTTCCCCCAGCAATCAGGGATTCCGTTCTCCATGGCCAGACTGCAGGTGTAGTCATCATCTGTAGCCACACCACCCACCTTAGGCAATGAGTCTGGCGGGTAGCTCTGGCCGAGATCGTCCAGGCCCCAACACCTCACGGTGCCATTCTTCACGACACCTGCATGGGAGAAAAAAACGGACAACCCCTTCCCTGTTGTCTTGCGTTTGCAGCCAAAGCTGGGAGTGGATTCACTGCTTGACACATACAGCAGCTAAAACACCTCAATTCTCAGTAGACTGTGTGTCTGCATCAGCGCAGACGGGCTTCTGCTACCTAACGAGCCCTTATGCACAGCAAAAATAGTCTTCTCCCATAGGTCCGAAGCCAAGGAAGAGGCAAGGCCTGGTCCCTGGCCCGCAAGCACTCGCTGTACTCCACATGAATGGGCCCTTCCAGCGGCAACCTGCAAAAACTGGGCATCTTGGGGAGCATCTGTCTGTCCATTGGTGTTATCACCCCAGCACACGATTGCTGCGTCTTTCCTTTGCACTGCACAGGTGTGATACCACCCGGCGCTGAGGCTGCCATGGTACATGATGTCGCCACGGTCACTGAGCGCCACGAACTCCCCTGCTGGGGGACTGGCCTGCCCCAAATCGTTGAGCCCCCAGCACACCACGTTGTAATCAGCAAGCCGGATCCCGCACGCATGTTTGTACCCAGCAGAGATGGTCAGTAACGGGACAGCTGGAGGTGTCGCCTGTCCACTATCATCCAAGCCCCAGCACACTGGCGACCTGTCAGCGACCTTTAGCGCACAGGAGAAGCGGTGTCCACTTGTGATATAATCAAACGCATCACTGGTTCCCGGCCCGGCAGTTTCTCCATGAAGGTCTGTCCCCCAGCACTGAATATCCTGGCTTTCTCTAACTGCGCAAGTGTGCAAATAGCCTGCAGCAATGGACCTGAAGGTTCCCGCCGGGGCTGCAAATGTCACTGGGTCTATGTAAGACGGGTTTCCCCAACACACTGCCGAGCTATCTGCCTTTCTCAGGGCACAGGCATGCCGATGCCCCAAAGAGAGCACGCTCTGAAAGGCAGCGTCGTGGATAGTCGTGTCTGTTTCTGCACTTTGGCAATCCAGTTCGACGCCTTCCAGACTAAACCGTCCAGCACAACCGTCGTCCACCCACATACTGCTTCTATCAAAACATCCAAAGCTTGGTGGGTCACAGTTCTTGCATTCGGTCTGTGTTTGATTGCAAATGTCACTGCTGTACTCCACTAGCAAGGAGGGCTCCGAAGTGCAAGGACCTGGACCTGACAGCTCCCAAGCTGCACAGTAGACGTGGCCACCCTCGTCGATGCTAACAAAAATGTCCACCTGGCTCTCGGACACTGCGGCAACGTCCATTTGAAGCAGCTGCGGGGCTTTGGCATCGATGGGCTCCAGAGTAAAGTAGTAGGGGTCCTCAACAAGTTCTGCAGGCAGAAACGTACCGTTCATGACTGAAGCACTCGGCCAGCTTGCGTTAGCCCTTTCCAGCGTGCCTTCTTCGATTATCACCCGGTGAAGCTTCCCGCGGCACTGCTGAGGAAGAAGGCCGCTGCAAAGCCCGGAGGAGAACTGCGCGGTTACATTGGGCAGCGCACGGTGTATGAGGCAAAACTTTGTGACACAGGCGAGGTCAATTGTAATGGCTTCATCCAGCGCATACACATAGGGCCAGTCATCCGGGCCGACGCGACGCTCACGTTCACTGACAATTTGAATGACGATCCCGGGGGGACTGGCTGACGCCAACTGCACGGGCTCAGGGAAGTACAAAATTATAGGACTACTGGGGGAGACCTGCAAGCTGTTCCGTGGCGGCTCGATGCTGGTCAGGCATGACGTCGCGAAAGCCAACTCGTTCAGCCCCTGAAAGGGGTTGGTGTTGTCTGACAGGTCAAGTACGCAAGCAGCATCCACACTGAGGCGGAAATCGGTGCAGGGACGCCAAATTTGATCCAGGCCCAAGATCTGCAGTGAGTCTGTGGAAAAATTCAGAGACAGGCCATGGCTTGATGTTGAGCCGTTGCACGGCACCACTTCCTCAACGCCCAGAGCAAGATCCAGGACACGCAAAAACGATGCGTTTCCAGGGCCGATCGGCTCATCAAATTGCAGATGGATGCCAGAGGCCAGCGGCCAGGCTGTGTGTCTTGGCGCAGGCCGTGTTTGCAGCAAGATGGGTGAAGAGTAGTCACCGGTGCTGAACTGCAGAGTTTGACGAGCGTTGCCGCGCGCAGACGAGTCGTGCACTAAGAGCTCATCCACCACCACCGTGTAGGACGTTGAGTCTTTCAACCCAGCACTCAAGGACGAGTCAGAGCCCTGTGCCAGTTGTAGCTGCCCATCAACCAGAACCCCACTTGAGCTAAGGAGCCCATAGCCCTCATACTGCCTGAGGAGTGATACAGTTCCATCAGCCTGCGATTCGTAAATAGATATAAACCTACAGAACTCTGGACCTGCAGTAACACCCTCCGACCAATTGAAAGCAAAGTCAGTGGCAGGATTCACGTTTGCAGCGTGGACTTGCGGGGCAAACGCTTCGCTCCAACCGCCGACATCCACCGAGTAGCTCGTCAGGAACAAGTTTCCGGGCATGTCGCTAGAAACAACTGTGACTGTCCTCATCACAGTCACATTATTCCCAGCACTGTCACTGCATGAATAGAAGATGGTGTGGTTTCCCAACACGTCAGGGTCCACAACACCTTCGATCGTCGCAGGAGAGGTCCCATCCACACGATCTGTGCAAGTCGCCCCCAATTCCACATAAGGAACACCTTCCTGCAGGCACACTCGGGAATCGCCCATCAGCTGAAGCACGGGAATCTCAGAGTCCAGCACAAGGATAGTTCGTGTCTGGTTGACACTGTTCTCATAGGAGTCGGCGCAGATGTACAAGAGCTCCTGCTCACCCAGTTGGCTGGTGTTCACGGAGCCTAAGACAGTGATGTTGGAATTCAGCACCCCGTCAATGTCATCTATGCAGGTGGCACCAGGATCAGAGAAGAAGGAATTCACCTCCACATTCAACTGCGAGGGGCCTGTGAGGGTTAACTGAGGTGGCATGTTGTCTTCGATTTCTTGTACGTAGATCAGCAGCTCAAAGATACCTACGTCTTCGTTCGTGTTGACCTAGGCTGCTCTCCGAAATGACAAGGACAGCCCGACCTCTGCATGCAAAGCTCTCCAGAGACCCTGGATCATCTGAGCTCGGCACAGCATCACTCATCAGTCGCACCTCAATGTCTGCCGACGTCACAGAGACAGCCACATCAAAGCTCGTCTGTACCAACCGGGTACCCCATGCCAGGCTGGCTGTGCCTAACGTCCCAGAGTCACAGATCACAGCCTCTCCGCTTAAGAAAGATGGTACGGGGTCGCCTCCACATTGCGCACTCTGCGTCACAGGATCGCAGGGGCACATGCCGCCTGTCCCGAGCGCAGTGTCGTAGGAGGTCCCAAGTGCCAGTGTGAAGATGTGAGTGCGAGGAGTACCCATGGTCACTGACATGCCATCAACATAGTCACTGGAGTCGATGTTGCTGGAGTCTCGCGTGCCAACTTCAAAGGCATCCGTGGACCCTTTCTGGTACACCTTGGCGCTCCCAAATATTCGGTCATAGATCCGTCGTCCCTTGATGTTTCCAGCTTGCGACATTGCTGCAGCAGCATCCGCCACTGTGGATGAAGATGGGAAGCCAGATCTGACACAAACCTGGGGATGTTCTCAAGAAGTGCTGTACGAAGAAAAATGACCAATATGTTTGCCTGCAGAAGCCCCCAATGACTTCCCCAAAGGCCTTTAGATCAGCCCATGCCTCAAATTTGGGGTCAACATGGGCCAGCTTTTCTGGATCCTTACACGAAATCATCACAGAAATTGTGAAAAATCCCATGGACTGGATCCGTTGAGCTTCTATTTAGGCGTCATGAATGATGATGCTTCCGCCGATGTTCCTTACTGCGAATGTTTTGTACTCACTACTAGTGTTAGGTCCAGCACCACTACTACCACTGCTACTGCTACTCAACTACCACCACCACCACTACCACCGTGGACATACCTGTGGTGTTCTTTCTGCCCTGACGCCTGGTTGCCAGCAGTGCCAGTGGTGAGCTGCCAGGACGACGGGCAAGCCCCAAGGCCTTGGGGATCCACCTGAGTGTTGCCTTTTTGGGGTGGTTGAACCAAGTAGGACTGTGTTCTGTATACAAAGTACAATACCCAAGAGGAGGGTACAATTTTTGCTTATTTTGGTACCATACTATCCCACGATGCCCTAAACCCCAGACCCCTACAGCCTCCAAGTCCAAAAATCCCTGAGCGCCACCTCAAACAAAGTAATGGTATTCTAGTCCTCAATAGGGTAAGATGATATCCTCGCTCTGTCACAATGCGAAAATAACCTGGCTTGGCGCAAATGCCAGAACCACATTACTCAGGAGTATTACTTCATTTGGGGTTTGGTAGTGGGACCCTGTGTGCCGGGGACTTACACAATGGAAAGCTAGGACTTTATAGAGAAATATCATAGACAGGCAGTATCATCTCTTCACTACAGCAATCCTGCATCATCATTGCATCTAATCCCGACTCTTGATGCTAAAGGCCTTGCATGACCTTACTACACTATTTTACCTCAATTCCAAAGCTACAAGGTCCCAAGGTACTTAGGGCCATGCAGGGCTTGTGGCATATTATAACGTAGACCCGCGAATAATAATTCTCCTCTACTTAATAGGGATTGAAATAGGGATCCTAATATCAATTTAAGCCCTTAAAGGGCGGGACCCAAAACCCGAAACCCTAAACCCCAAATAGTAGTTTCCATTTTATTTTCCACTCCCAATGCAAACCCAAAATAACCCTAACATAACCTTAAACCCTCAAACCCTAAACCCTTCTCGGGTGTACATTGCTTGTCAGAGGGCTCAAAAGGTGGGGAAAGGGAAGGTGGGATATAGGAAATCAGCCCCAACACAGTGGAGTACATACTCGGGATCCTTTAACCCACCTACCTTCATCCCACCTTTTGAGCCCCCTGATACGTGGTGGCAGGGCCTGCAGCACCTGGACGTTTCCGCCATGGCCCTGGTGAAGCGCCAGGGCAAGCAGGAGAAGCCAGCCAGCGCACGCCATGGAGGGAAGAGGGTTTAGCTTCTAGGGTTTGGTAGGGATATATAGGGTTTATATAGGGTTATACAGGGGATACATTGGGCTAATGTAGCGGCTATGAAGGGGGTATAGGGGTTATATAGGGGATATATAGGGTTAGAGCATAAGGGAGGGTGGGACCTTGACACACTGAGAACTTCAGGATGCCCCAGATAACTTCCCCTAACGCCGCACGAAGAAGAAGATGCGCAGATACTGTGTTTGAGAAGACGAGAAGGGTTGTAAGGATTGAGGAGTTTGGGATATTCGAAGCACGATTTATGTAAATGTTCCGGTCCAGGGGCTTGACATGATTCAACTGTTCGGTTGGCTCTCGGTTTTTGCTGCTGCAGGTCATTTGCTGTATTAGCTCATGGTCACGAAGGAGCGATGCATCTCTTCACAGATCGTAGGGTGTTGTTGCTTTCTTGGTTTTTTTCAGCAGGCTAGAGCCTTGAAAGGTTCAAGTCTCATGAGAATGCAAGATGCTACGGTGGTTGCTAAAAATCCTGCATGTCCCCGAGTACCTCTTACCTTGGAAAGTAATGTTGACTTCACATTAAGGACTAGACCCACATTCATAAAATCCCGCCGCCTGAACACAATAATTACAAGACCCACAATTATAATATTCCCCGAGAATAACAACCTCTTCGCGGCAACGAATTTAATTTGATGTTCACTTATTCTAGAGGGATTTTCACCCCCATATTTTTTGGCTTGTTCTTCCGGGGCTCCCCTAGGACCCCAGAACGAAGATAAATCAATCGGATGGGGGGTGGGGTAGAGGGGGAGGTTTAACGCGAGGCCAACATTGTGGCAGTCTACTCTACTAAAATCATGCAGGATTTTTAGTAGCTTAGTATCGAAGGTTTGCTAGACCCAAAACTTGCACGTCACTAGTCCTTGCCTGCCCTCCAACAGTCCTATAGCACACTGACTGGCAAGGGATATTATAGGGAGCATACAGGGTGATAATAGGATTTATAAGGTTTAAGGCTTTATCCCTAATAATGGAGAATCAAGTAAGATGGAAACTGAAATGCAGGCTACTACACATATTGTTATGACTGGCAAGTTATGACCCCTTTTAATCATGTGGAGCCCGGCCGACGCTGAAGAAGAGTCCAGTTCTATCTGTGGGTGGCAAAGAGCAATCCTAAACCCCAAAACCCTTTTTGCATCCGGACGAAAACCCTAAACCATTGAATCCTAAACCCTAATCGCCCAAATCCAAATCCCATACCCACCGGCCATTGCAAGGCCTGGTACTGGCATCTGCGAAGGATCGACCTGAGTCTGGCAGGTTCAGGCCAATGTTGGGGAAACCCCTAAGTATATGTAGGACTTCTATACAGAGTATGGGGGTAACTCTCCAGGATTTGGCGTCCAAAAGAGCTCGTTTGACTCAGCTTCAACTCCACGCACCCAGGCCCTGGAAACTGGGTCAAAAACTGGGTCAGGGCATCCCCCCCTTTGCGAGGACCCGATAGGCATCATCCAAGTTTCACTTCGGAATTCATAGGTCCATGGTCTGCGCTTGGGCCTTCAAAACTTCTGTGCAGACAGCCCTGTCTGAGTCTAAACCCCAAAAATCCTCTAGATCACAGTTATATAATCCGTACGTAATCCCTCATCCTAAGCCAAGCACCCTAAACCCAATCCTTTTTGAACCTGGGATCGAGTATGCCAAGCGCCGCGACGACTCAGCCGACTGCTGCAGCCAAGGACACGGCCTTAAGCCCTAAACTCTGAACCCTAAACCCCAAACCCAAAAACCCTCAACCCTAAACCCTAAACCCCAAACCCAAAAACCCTAAACCCCAAGCCCCAAACCCTAAACCCCAAACCATTTCAACCCGGGGTCTCTAATCAATTAGTGAAGGCAAGCCGCTTCGGGGCAGATTGGAAGGCTCCGGTTTCGGGATCTCCCTGGACATCTGTGGTGGTTCCTCAGCTTCATAGAGGGGTATGGTAATATCGGGATATAAATGGGGGTTGTATAGGGGTTATATGAGGGTTCTACAAGGGGTTTTATGGGGTTATATGAGGATTGAGCAGGGTTTTGTACAGGGGTTAAGTAGTGATTCTACAGGGTTCAGTTCCTCGGGTTCTGGAAAGTTGCCAGTGGCAATTCCCCGCTTTGAAAGGTTTTGGTTAAGCGCGATGCGAGCAAGGTAGGCATGCAGGGCCCCGGCCGCTTTGCTTTGGGAAGGTGCCACCTGCACCTGTGCCAGTGCACATCCAAGAGAGATGGTCGAAGCCAATGCACGATGGCACCTTGTCCTCTTTGAAGCCCACGTTGAGGAAGGAAGCCACCTCCGCTGCACAGTATGGCTGTGCTGGAACGCAGGCATGACAATCCGCACTGAAGCCAACCCGGTATTCTACACGTATCTGAACGTCCTGAACTTAAGTGCTGGGAACCGGGGAGAAGCAACGTGGTACTGAGGGTCCCACCAAAGAGCTGTACCTCGGACCGGCTTGTGCTTCAACAAGTGCAAGAAGATGGGAAATCGCATGGCCAATCGGCCAATCACAGAAGAAGCAATAGAGGAGTACAGAACTGGCAGCAATAGCAGCAGCAGCAGCAGCAGCAGCAGTAGCGGCAGCAATAGCACCACCGCCGCCGCCGCCGCCACCACCACCACCACCACCACGACGACGACCACGACGACGACGACGACAAAACGACGACGACGACGACGACGACTACTACTGCTACTGGAATCATAACATCAGCTGCAAGAAGCCTGCCCTGTTGGGAGAATTCCGGAATTGTCCTTTCGCAGTATTGCTTCAGCCAATGGACTACGTTCCAGGCTATGGGGGCCCTGTTCGGGTGTCCTCTAGGCACATCATCAAACCAGGTGCCTAAGCTTTTGGAATCTGCCGCCCTCCAGCTATAGTCCGCCTCAAGTAGATAGAATATGGAATTGCCCAACATTATAATAACATCAGATACCCCACATTCTATCTACTTAAGGGAGACTATACAGCTAGGAAGCTTACACCAGTTGATTGCTTCTAGACCCAGAACCCCAAAAGGAATCTGAAAATTAGATGCCCTAGGAGACTATGGGCCATGGGGGCTTATACAGGGCATATATAGGGATGATGATGGCTCTACAGGGGATCTAATTTCTAAATCCTCCCAGGGGTCGAATGTGACTTCCTGGGCCAGCGGCGACGTCTCCTTTCGCATCTTCTGCCGGACCTGCCGCGCTCAGGCAACCGTCCCTCCAACAAAGATAAAAGCTGATATGGGAATTTTCTAAACAGGGGGCCTTTGGGAACCCAGGGATGTTGAGGGATTGGCATCGGGGGGTTTACATCGGAATGATTTCGAGAAACTCCCATATGGTCCGCTTTTTCCAGGACAGTAGTCTTGCTAACATGGTGGGCTCTAATTAGCTTTGGGAAGCGTAACTTAGGAGGCTCAGTTTTCGAAAAGAATCTGCAAGAACTCGCGCGCGCAGTCACAGGTTTAGCGTTCAGGGGGCACAGGTGCTAGCAGAGTACCCACGATCCTTGGGTCCCTCGGGCAACTTTCCAAGTAGGAGCCTCTTCTGGGGTTCCCGTGATTAAGGATTCAAGTATACTGGGCTCCTTATTGGGCCCCCCTATCTATGGAAACTCCGCCACATACCACGACATAATCTCACTTGACATAACCCAAGAATAACTAGATAATGCCACAATAGAGAATAACATGCTATGTAAACCATGTTATATCATGTATAAATCTTTACAATATGTGATACCACAATAGAAAGAGAATAACATAACATGTTAAACCAAGTTCTATCATCCATGAAACTATGCATGCATAGATGCTTCACTTTTCTAGACCAGCTCGAAGCCAGGCTTTCCAGATACGGCTCCGGGAATTCTAAAGTATACCATGCACTTTATGGTACTACCCTATAGACTCTAGACATACACATATAAACTTACGTAGATATGTATCTATGTATGTATGTATGTTTACTTTGCATACTCGGTATGTCTATACGATACGTAGATAGAGGAATCTATCTATAATGTTATATATATATATACACGCTCTATGTATTATGAAGCCTGCCTTGGTCTGAAGGCTGGCCAATACGGCCTCTCCCTGCGACCTGCAAAGAGATGGACCCTTGAGGATTTCCCAAAAAGTGTAGAGTTTACGGCTTAGAATGGCTCAGGGTTTGGGATGGGGTACCGGGATCTCAGGGATAGAAGGGGATTATAAAGGACTGTAAGGGCATGTAGGTGCCTTCATAAGCGATGATTTTGAGAAACTTCGAAGAGAATGCGGTACAAACCACCATAATCAGCTGTCTTGGTAGCATTCAGTAGCCATAAGGGACTATATGATGTGACCTGCCCAAACGAAATTTCGGAAACTCAAGAGGTCCCTCTTGAAGATCTTGTAAGAGCGATCTTGAGAAAGTTCGGAGCACCCTTCGCCTATGTCCTCATACGCAAGGCCTTGGCCTCAGTCCCTCGGGCCCGCTCTGGTGAGGTTGGTGTTACTGCCACCACTCATGCAGCAATTGTTTAGGGTTTAGACACGCGCATCGCTCACAGCGAGCATTGTTTAGGGTCTAGTGTTTAGGGCCTAGCGTTTGGGGTTCCATGGCACAAGCAGTGCCAGCAGCTGCAGTACCATATGTCAATGCGATAGCAAATCAGCGAATCTGTCGCAGCCTAAACAACGTTTTGCAGCGTCGCTGCTGGCAGTCCGCATCGACCGACGCCTGTACAAAGACCACCAGCGCACGTCAAAGCACTCAATGCAGCATGTCTCGCACGTGATCCCAGCTTCAACTTGGGAATAGGAACTGAAAGGTTGAGGTTCTGGAGTCGAAGAAAAAGTGGGGTTGACTGCTTGTGCCCCCAGCTCAGGCTCCAACAAACACAAATACAATCTCTATGGCCGGCCAGGCTCACCCGCCTGGCTCCTGGAGCGCGCAGCACGAAGGAGGCCCTGGACCCAGGAATCAAAATAAGGCGCATGGTAAACGATCATGAAAATGGGGGTGCAGTAGGTTTTGTACGATACTTGCGGCTTGTCTGCATCTCCCTTCCCTTCCTCCCTGCTCCTGCCCTCTGGCAGCAATGAGGACGTCGTAACAAACAGCCCACTTTGAACGGGGCTCTCTTTAGTTCCTGTGCCAGAACATAATGGCAATCAGGCCAACTTGCAACTTCATTCTCAAGGCATTACTGTGCCATGTTTTGCGCATTACGGTACATGTAGCTGCTTTGATGTCCTCTGCTGCACAAGCCTCTTTTGAACTGGTTGCCATTGCTGAAACTGCTGGATGGGCTGTGTGGCATGCACGAGGCCGCACCACCGGCTCTGCAGCTCCTGAGGAGTGCATGGCCGTTTTCTTTGGCAGCTCTTCTACGTCCTACCATTCAGTCGTGCGCATGGCATCTTCGGCAAATAGCATCTTCACCGACCGTTCAGAATCCCGTATGACGCTTCTGTTTTTGCGCAACGACTGCCCCCTGGCTTCAGAGGCTGGGTGAGACAGGACAGACTCTAAGCTGTCCAACCTAAAGCTGGGTTGGTTGGCAGGATTTCCTGGTCCCCAAACCCTCTTCGTTCGCCGCAGCATTCAGTGCTCGAACCGGGCACGGCCTCGCAAAAAAGGAAGCCGCGTCTGCAAAATTCAAGCAAGAGACGTTACTAAAGACAATGTGTTGCTCAACAGAAGACAATTTGCCCCAGCGCATAAACAGATGCTGCATGCAGCAAACCATAGACGCAGTTTATGTCACTAGGAAAATGGCATGAAGTCGACTTCGAATCCTATTAGATGAGCCGAAGGACGCAATTCTTCGCTCTCCGCCATCTCTCTGCTGGATCGCAGAGGCTGCACGGACTAAGGTCCCGTGAGAAAGGTAGGTTCATCGGTGGAAGGACCAGATGTAAGAACCTTGGAGTGGTCGGGAATACTTCTGCGCGTGCAAAATGAGATGTAAGGCCATCTGTGTGGTAGTGGAGACATCCTTGGCCTAGTGACTCCTAGCGCGTTGAGGAAAATGCTTTACAGCTTCAGCCAGGCAACACTGATATCACCGACGGTGTCGCCACCAGTCACCGTTTCGATTGAGGTGCCCAGCAATTCATCTTGCCTTAGTGCGCTGCAACTGTCAGTAGGAATATGTAGGCATCTGCCTCAAAAATTAGCACCAATGAGCTTATTGTTCAGACTACCTCACCCCACAATGTTCCTCTAATTGCTGCTTGGGATCATCCTCTCGGTGGTCGCCTTCTGGTGTGGCAGGCGGATCGGCGGGGCGGACAGGTCATACATGTCGCACTCTCTTTTGATGAGAAGCTGCACGTCGCCTAGGTTTTCATCCACTGGACTTCTACGCGGTGTTATCCACCAAAACTAAATTTTAATCTGGGAATGTCTTATTGGCCCCAGACACCCTAGCAAGAAAAAGGCTATAAAATGAGAGGTTATAAACGAATTCTTGTTTTTTTTTTCAGGAATTTACAGACAGGAACGTGCTCAGAAGCTCCCATGCCAGCAAAGGATCCTAATTAGTACTTTCATGCATGCGCACAGGGACCTTCAACAGCCTGAACCCCAAATCCTGAACCCTGGACACTGCATCCAATGCTTCAACACCACGAACCGCACACCCACAGTGCTGAACCCCAAAGAAAAGCCTGCCCGTGTAGTCCCAGCAGCCATGCGTTTGCTTGCGCACGGTGGGCATCAAGGCGTCCACACGATCTTGAGAAAGCTGGATGCCGCAGAAGATGCCCCTCCAAGATTGTCAGGCTCTAGAGCTGCAGGGGGGACCCGTACTGCTACGTGAGAATGTGCGGGTATATCAGGACTATGTAGAAATTGCTCCGCGAATTTTCTAAGCAGATTAAAGTCATAATTTAACGTGGTCCCAAAACCTGCTGCTGCCACAGTTTCTGCTACTGCGGGCGCTCGTCCTATTACATATACTCCTATTTCCTCTGCTGCGAATCGGCTTGCAACTGCCAACACAACTGCTATCAGCACCACTACTCCAGATACGCGTAGCACCACTCCGACTCGTATCGTGGGCCACCGGGGATAGCAGTACTCATAACCGTATTAGCAAGAGTAGTCGTTGGCAGTAATCATTGTAGTAACAGCAGAAGGAGTAGAAGTAGAAGTAGTAGTAGTAGTAGTAATAGTCGTAGAGTAGTAGTAGTAGTAGTAGT
>CAJNIZ010042657.1:25915-36795 GCA_905231905.1 Symbiodinium pilosum | reverse complement strand
CAAATTAGCTGGTTTGAGAGAGTGGGTCGAACTTTTGGAACGGCGCAGTATTACACATTCCCACCATGTAATTCCTTCACTAGTGTAGTATTGACGCATATATCAACCCTGAAGCTCATTCCGATTTCTGGCTGCGCCGAGGCTCCGTTCATGTAGGTCAGGCGCTCCCGGTCCCCATTGGCCAGATAGAGCATGCCCTCACCATCCTCGCAGCGTTCCAAGGGTTTAGGGTTTACGCAGGTTTAGGGTTTAGGGTTCAGGCTTTAAGGATTTTGGTTACACAGACATTTACAGGGGGTAAGAGGGTGCAGGTTTTGACACATGCGCCTATGTGAGGTTATTATGAGGATATATAGGCCTTGGAATAATGGAGAGCCAGAATGAAAAGTGACTTGAGGTCATAAGCGGGTTCATCTCGGGTGGTTCTTTAAAGGAACATGGGTTTGGGATGGGTTGGGGTAAGCAAATGCCTTGAAATCTCGCATGAAGTAAGATGGAACGCCATGTACCCCCATTTGAGGACTAGAATCCTGATAGCCTCTATAGCCCCAGTGTCCATTTCATGCTCCATGTTCTTCTCCATTTGATTCTCCATTTATTCGGGGATAACACCCCTAAACCCAAAATAACCCCTATAAATCCCAGGCAACCCCCACACGACCCCCATACGCCCCACAGAATTTCATCACCCCATGTAACCCCTTTTAAATTTCTTAGCTTGGGGGAGGAACCCTAAACCCTTACCCCTGAACCCACTGTGATGCACTTCAAAAGTCAAGGTTAAACTTAGCCCAAGAACAGCAGGTGTTCCCCATCCTGGGGTAGGTTTGGGAGCCCTATAAGAAAACTCATGCCTATGGCGGTATAGGGATGATAAAATAAAGGGGTTTCAAGGGCACCCTGAACCGTACACCGCATTTTCAAAATCTTTTAGAATCTACCCCTGCCACATCGGCAGTTCCACTCTCTCAAAGCCGCGTTTCTGCCAACTCAAAGCCACCTTGTCTGCCAAGACTGAAACCCTGAACCCTAAATCCTAATCCCTGAAGCCTACACTCTGAAAAGTAGTTTCCATTTTCTTTTCCATTATCCCCATATAACCCCAATATATAAATATATATATATACACACCCTATAATCCCTATATAACCCCTATATAATCCCTATATCCACTGTATTATCCCTTTTTGTTTTTTTCATTATCCCAATATGTACCCTATAACCCCTACTTCCTTTTCTGCCAAGACTCATACTTGCCGTGACTCCAACATCCCCGGTACTGGGAGCCATCTGCGAAGTAGTAGACCCCCAGGCCACTGCACTGACCTGCAGCATACTGAACATTCTTGGGTTATGTAACTATATAGGGATGATGGAAAAGCAACTGGAAACTACTAGGAATGTATGCAAGGAAAAATGACTATTATCATTGCAATTGTTAATACCGCCGTTATTACTAGCATTAATGTTCTTATACCACCCATCTGTAATAATACTACACTGACCTGCAGCATAGGTTAGAGGGAATATCTTGGGGTTGCGTAGGAGTAATCGGAAAGGACACGGAAACTACTACAGTATATTAGTTATATAAGGAACTTGTACGGATTTAATTCCCTTCTTCCCTACAAATCACCAGCAACCAACAAACGTACAGAAATGAATCTGGCAGGCTTGCACAAGCCAAGAGGTCAAGCTGCACCATGCAAAAGGTTGGACAAGCTGGATGCTGTCGTCTAAAGCCTGTGCCGAAAAGTATGTCAAACCGAGCTGCCGTTGTACCACCATCCATCATAGGTATCGCCATTGGCATACTCCTTTCAGGTACTGGTGGAAAATTAACATGGCCAAAGTTCGACAATGCCCTTCAGCCCGCCTGGACGCCCTTGCCATGCCTCTTTCCATCATGCCACTCTCCTGCTTCAGGTCAACCAATTACACAAGGTACTTGCATCATTGCGCTGCGTGTACCGAATCCTGAGGCACGTCCTGCAACACAATAATGCAAGCTGAATGCGAACAACACGACGGCTGTGAATCCTGTGTACGTGAGGTTGTCGGGGCTGACATAGATGCCCTGCCCGTGCTTTCTGCCCGTGTGCCAGTCTCCTTCATATGAGCTCCCATCCTGGGCTTGCACACGCATGCACATGGTCCATGCCGTCATAACCTGCCTGCAAGTTCTTCAGACCGTCAAAAAGCTGCGCTTTTGATGAAAAGATAACTTGAAGCAAGGCTGCTGTCGCGTTCTTGGCAACAGAGATTACCCAAGGTACGTATCACAATCCCAAAACCGGAATCATATCATAGCCATCTGACTCAAGAAACCTATGCTCACAACGTTGGGGTTTCGGAACCCAGCCTTAAGCGTAAGCGCAGGCAAGAATCAGGCCACACATGCCTACCCCTGCCATGGAACTTGTCTATCTGAAACTGGCCGACATACTTCAGGCCTGTCCTTGGCTGGAAGCAGGGCAAAATCCTGTGTTGCTGTTGGGGAATTGAAATTAAGGTACCATAGTGTGGGTATATAGCATATAATGGGGTTGAGGAACTAGAAAAGTGTCTGCCACTTCAATGCCACTTCTGCTGTTCCACAGTCGTTCGAGAAACAAATTCTGAGCGGTTTTTAGCTTAAAGTAATTGAGTAACACCTGATAGTCCCCTTAAGTAGATTGAATATGGCTTTAGATAATAAGATCCCCATATAACATATAGTCTATCTACTTAAGGGGACTATATAACATACATGCAATAACATGCAACAGAACCTGTATCTTTTCTTGCGGAGCTTCAGATGGAACCCAACCTTGGCGGCCCTTGAAGCTTTCGAGCCCTCAACCTTAAAATCCCCGACTCAAATCCGGGCTCCCTGCTTAATGACATGATCACGTGCCACATCATGTGGCACTTTCGGGATCCCTACAATACGGTTTGCAGTATTTAATTTGCGGGTCTATATTGGAGTCCCCCTACTTACGGAAACTACCACTATACCTTCATACTGAAACCTTGGCCCAAGGCGCTCGGTGTTTTCAAGCGTTCCATGCCCACTTCTGAGGTAGAGCTTGAACTCCCCCTCATAATAGCTAGCTCCACCGTCGAGCTCCTCGCATCAATCGGATGGATGGGGAACAAGTGCTCTTGATAACTTTTCAGAATGATTGGCGTTCACAAAAATGCGACTTCTGCACAAATCGTTGAAAGGGCTGTTGAGACATCTAATTAAGGAGCTTTTGCTCATTGACGTCCTCTAGTCTCCCTTATTTCCCGATCCAGAAGGGCGTCACATTCAGAATCAATTTTTCAGTGCTGTGGCCCTTTTCGTCGATCTGCACAGTTATGCCCACGCGAGCTATACTAAAGGCCTAGAATCCCCATAATAATCCCCGATAAACCCCTATCTACCCCCCCTTCAGGGAGTTTAGGCTACAGCTCACGTAGTTGCGTTCCCCAAGCCAAGTCCTCACGACCGAAGCCGAACTGCTTCCTGGGCGCAAGCGCCAAGCATTAATGATATCATTTAGGTTGGTCCCCCACCCACTAATAGTGACCACAAGAGGTAATGGTAAGTATATTAAGGTCCTTATATATTCCTAGTATACCACGATTAGTGGGTGGGGCCCCAACCCAAGATAGCATAGCTTGAGGGGTCTGAGACAACATCCACAGACCTTGTAGGCATGCATATGCTTAAGATCCTGACTTCAACGAAAGCAAGGAAGAACCCCTATCTTTCAGGGAGAACGCCCGTTTCCGCGTGACTAGGCCCCTGCAAGCAGCGTAGCACTCCACCATCCTCGCCTTAACCCAAGGCCCTTGACCCTAAACGCCTCACCCTAAACCCGTCGGGACTATAAGGGGGTTTCCTAAAATTAGGGGTACCATTTTAGGAGCCCCTATAATAAGGTCTATAATCGTTTGGGTTCTATATTGGGGTCCCCCTTTCCCAAAATACCATAACCCTAAACAAAAACCTCCGTAAATCGTAAACCCTGGGAGCCTCCCAATGTCAGACTGCAGGCCATGCTTTTCTCGCTGGGCCTCGCAGGGGCATGGCTTGGACTTGCTCTCGGCACTCCCTCTGCAAGGGAAATTACAGACTATAATACACTATATGCCATACTGTATAAGGGTATTATGAGGATGTATAAGGTGTAGGGCATGGGGTTTGGGGGTTTCCCAATATTAAAGGGTACCAATTTGGGGGGTCCCCATGATAAGGACTATACACTCCCCCTTTCTTGGGGGAAGCGGATAAGTGAACATTTTACTGGAGGTTTATAGACTTCAAAGTTTGGCACAATCTGCACATTCTGCTGCATGCCGCGGCCAGACCATATACTAATACATACAACCTATCCAATGCGTACATTATTGTTATGTAAAATGCAGTGGGTCTTCAGGAATTTCAAAGCCAGGGTTAGACGGAGTTGTTATATGTGTCCTTGCCGCAGCCGCTGTATTTTCAACAGGTCACAGATTTCCAGCAATGAAGCCCTAAACCCCATTACCCCTGAAATTGATTCTCAAAACAGGGGACCCTGAGCTTACACTCCCTGGGAGCCGGGAAATATAAGAGGATTTTGGAGCCTTCTAATAAGCTTCATTTTAAAGGTGTTAGGGTTCGAAGGAATGGAACAGAACATGGAAACGATTAAATCAGTGGGGGTAATATAGGGGCTATTAGAACTCAGGGGTGTTACAAACTAACACCTAGGACTGGCTGCCTGGAACACACTGGCCCTAAACTTTGTAAGCAAAGTTTGCTTACTAAGTTCCGCTGTGCTGTCATGCCTGCATACTATTCATTAAGAGGGCCCCCCATCCTGCAATAGTAGTATAATGGGAATATAAGAGGAGCCTAATATAATTACCATTATCCCTTATAGTCACTACGGTGGATACTAAAAATCCTGCATGACCCTAAGTACCTTATACCTTGGGAATTATGGTACTATAGTATATTAAGGTCATGCAGGATTTTTAGTATGAACAGTATCACTGGGTGGGCTCTCCACCTATTTAGGCGTTCAAGGCCACTTCAAAGTCATCTAGGACACGTTTTGATGACCCATACACCAATGAAGCAATGAAGGGATAACAAGGGCCTCTAGGGGATATATGGAGCCAGATAAAGAGATTAAAAGGGCATAACATAATATTATCTGATAATATATATATATGAAATTTATATTAAAGTATATAACATAATATTATATTATTGTATAGCATATTATATTTTATATATATATATGTACACATCTAACTCTTAGGATAAAGCCCCAGCGTGCAGGCCTTCACCACCAGAGATGACAGCATCTCCGACCTTGCTGCATGAGGTGCACATTGGGTAAGAGCTGTTAAAGCTTACCCTAAGCCCTAAACCCTAAGCCCTAAACCCTAAGTAGTCGTTTCCATTTTATTTTCCATTATCCCAATATTACCCCAATATAACCCTAATATATACCCTGATATACCCCTAAGCTCTAAACCGGTTTAGGGTTTAGGCACGCGCATCGCACAGCAGTGCAGGCACGGTTTAGGGTATAGGGTTTATGTGGGACTTGGCCGGAGATTGTGAAATTTACGCCGAGTCCCTTAATGTCATGAATTTATGGAAATCCCCCTGTGGCTCCTGGACAAACGAGAGCGTCTTGTCACCAGGCAGCGCATCAATAGGCAGAGCAAGATAGACTTACTGCTGCCCTCTGTCGGCCAAGGCGCATGATGAGACAGACCCTATGGGACGGGCAGAATGCGACGGATCGTGGACAGGCGGCGAAATTGACAGCTATATAACAGTGGGCTTTGCTTTTTTGGTGAAGCTGGTACGAGTACGTACACGTTTACAAATCTGATGCCCGCACTTTTGCTGCTTATTGCTACAGACTCAGAAGGAACCTACCTTGAACTGCTCAAACGGCTGCCGCACAACATTGGACCATCTCCCTGGCTGGGCCATCACAGTACCTGGATCAATATTGGGCTCCATCCAAAATTAGTGCACGCACCTGTTGGTTTCAAGTTTCTGTGCACACTTTATAGGTGCTAAAAGGTTAACAAACACGTCAATGAGCTCAAAATTCACAGCCTTAAAGCTTTCAGCAAACGGATCGTGCTTTCGAATCCTTACCGCCAGACAGCACGCAGGCGCATGCAGTCAAGGTTGGACACATGCGCCAAGCTCAGCTGTTACAATCTTTTTTCAAACTCAGGTTTTCATCAGTGCCATGTTCTACAGTCACAAAGAGATGAGGTCACGCGAGGCCTCCCAGAAAAGCACCATAGACGTAGTCAGCGTGGCATGGATGGACTTTACTAGCGGAAAGCCTGCTGGCAATGCTTCAATGCCCAACAGCAGAAATGTATGAATCATGAATGCGCCCACCGGGCGGGAGGCTTTCAGTTGCCTATGCAAAGGCCTTGCTCTGCGCGGCATGGCGCAAAACTGCGGCATTTAGGCGGCGAAGCCCTCGGGGGCTCAGATGTTGCTGGGGCCTGTAGCACTCAGTAGGCATAAGTCTCTACTCCCTTGTTACCTACCCCATACTTTTTGGGGAAGCTGAGTAGATAGGGATAGCCCATATCAGTATAATAAGGGGAGCTAAAGAGCCCAGGAATCTCCAGAACCATAGCAGAATTATCTTTTGTTGCTTGAGGATCCCACTTGGAGGGTCATGGGGAGTTAGTAAGTAGGTTAATAACCCCTATAAGCCATAGAACAACCCCAATTATCCCCATTATTAACCTACTTACTAAATCCCCATGAGCCTCCAAGTAGCCCTATGAAGACTAGTTCGTAAAAAGAACCCCTTGTCAGCCCTCAGGGCCCACTTTCACAGCCACCTCTGGGGGACGGTTTGTGTCTTGGATGGACCAAAGAATCACGCCTCTGGCTACAAAACCTGGGGTCTGGGATCAAGGGCATATAGGGAACTGGAAAGGAAAATGGAAACTATGATACTAGAGAATCATATGCAATAGAAGATGGGAAATTTCATGACAACTATCAAGCTATATAGGGAATTACATGTAAAACTCAAGGTGCATTGGCACATCACAGCATTTGGAGGTTGTTCCTTTGGTCCAAACTTGTGCAAGAGTGCTCCAAAACGCAATCTTGCTCTCTGGGTCCTGGCGCCCTCTGTGTCCACAGGAAACCTCTCCGTCGAACTACATTACCTCACGAAACCTCTATCAGGACCTCTTACAAGAGAGCAAGGCTTGAAGCATGCGGTGGGAAGATACTCAGAGAAGCAGCAAAGCTGCTCAGAAGATCCAGGTTCAACTACGCTCTCACATGGCATCTGCGAGAAGGCCTGCTGCTGGCACACATCGCCGAAAGCCCTGTGCGAAAGCCCTGTGCTGCGGCAGCCCTCTACTACGGAATCGTACAAATATGACCTGTACTCTGGCCATCTTCAAATCTGAAGGGAAGAATGACAGGCAGAATCGCAGCAGCAGAAACACTTGCAAGCGCAGTCGCGCAGTACTATTTGCGGAATTGCAGCAATGGTAAGCACGATGACAATAAAGACAATTTTAACAATGACCGAGATGCGTGATGCAAATACTGACGACCATTATGACCATAAGTGCACCGGAAAACCGGCAAAGAGAATCATGACCATAGGAATGCCTTCATGCATGTGACATGACCGGATTTGCTCCAAGGCACACAACGATGGCTGCCAGGCCGCAAACTGTCGTTGTCTCTCCTGCCAACAGGTCTTCCCAATTGTTCAGGCTACTATTCTACGTACTCCTACTGTTCTTAGTATTACTGTCATTATTGTTCTCACGACTATTATCACTATGGCCAGCAAGAATTAGTAGTTCTTGTCTTTGCTAATGACACCCTTAATCAACATTATTGTTAGGTAGGCATATCACGAAACATTTGTGTCGTTCATAATGGGCATTGTAAGATACAAGAGGATATTACCTGGTTAGACCTTGAGCTTTCCCCTACCTAATCCAAATCCAGGAAAACCACATATAGCCCCAGTTTCCATTTCATGTCCTTTTGGCCCATGCTTGTTTCCATTTCATTCTGCACATCTCGCATCATTTTTTGGGGGCCCAACATAGACTCAACATACCACAAGCATAAAAATAGGGCAGAAAGGGACCTGCCATTTCTTGGAAACCGTTGGCCGTATCAACCACTGGAAAAAGCCACCTTCCGGTTCATGCCTGACTCTTTAATACTGTGGATAGTATCCCTAGAACCTATATAAACCCCATATACCCAATATAATCCCAAGGTAACCACCATACAAACGATTTCAACCCACCCGGCATCATCCCTACATTGGGGCAGTTCTACCCACTGGTGCTGAAGGAGGAGTGGGTAAAGTTTAGGGCTTAGGGGAAAAGAATATAGGTACCATTATAATGGTGTAAATGATATGGGTGGTTGTCAAAATCATGGTCCCTTTTTGGGTCCCTATTATAATACGGCACCTAATATTTAGGCTACCCAAAACAGGACCATTCTTTTGACAACCACCCATATGATATAATGGGATTACATACGGATCCACGCCCCCACTCTCCCTTATGCACCAGTAAGTCTGGAGCTCCGACGCCTAGAGCCTGACACTGACAAGAGCCAGTGCCTGAGCCCACAAGCCTCAAATAGGGATACTACCCCAGCAATAAGGTTTCTATCAGGGTCATACAAGGACTATACGGGGCTTCTGGAATTTTATGCAGTGTTTAGGGAGATTATCACCAGAATCAAACGGAAAAGAACATGGAAAATTGATGGAAACTTGGAATATTATAGTTGTTTATATTATAGGGACTCAGGTTTCCAAGCATCCAAGGGTCATTTTTTATGATGGATTCCTCGAAATAGGGGACGTAGTGTGTTTGGTGCCATGTTAAACTTTTACTGAGGTACGTGCGGAATGCCAACACTTCACAAGAGGGCCTTAGCTGATTTTGAAAACTGTCCATCGGATAGCCGACGGCAGCTAGAATCTTCCCATACGATACCATGCGGCTACAATATGTTCAGCCTTGCAAGCTTCAATACTTCTCTTACGTGTCTTGAAAACCCCTGCATAGCCGGACCTTCAAAACTATCCGCACTTGCTCGTAACGTATAATACCACAGCAGTGGAGAATCAAATGGATAAGAAAATTACAAATGAAATGTAAACTGGGGTTAGATGACTTTTATTTAAACTTTCTCAAGATTAGGGTGGCCCTGAAGACCCCAAGGGATATAGGGATTGTTGTGCTTTTATCTGGGGTTCCCGAAAAACAGGAGACCGGCACCCTGAAAAGGTATCCTCAACCTTTTCAAAACGATCCACCCTAAGCCTCAAACCCTAAATCCCGAAAGGCCTGAACCCCTCAACCCGTAAATTGCGAAATCCTTGTGCATCTGCATCCCCGAACCCCTAACTCCCGAGACCCTAAATCCTTGACCCTATGCCTCCTAAACCCCTAAAACCTCCCTGAACCCCTAACTCCTAAACGCCGGAATTGTTTAAAGCCCTCAGCCACTGAATTTACAGGTTCTTTAAACCCTGTTCGGAACCCTAAGCTCCAAATGGTAGTTTCCTTTTCCTCTCCAGTCAAATGTATACCCCTTGGTCATTATTTAGGTCCCTGTGCACCCTAAACCCTGCGCCTCAATATAACTCCTGAATCCTAAACCCTAAACCCTGAGACCTAAACCCTGAACCCAAAACCCTATAAACCCTTTGGGGGCCCCCAACATCTGCCTCGAGACCTGGCCCCTTTGGCACAATGAAACATTCACGTCGGAGCATTGCCTTGAGACTCAAGCCCCTAAACCCTAAACCCTAAACCCTAAACAGCTTTAAGGGTTTTAGGGTTTTGGGGTGCTAGCGGCTTCCAGAGTTTCAGGGCTTTGGGGATGTATGGAATTTAGGATTTAGGTGCTTATCGTTTTTAGCGTTTTTCGGGTTTAGCGGCTTTAGGTTTTTTAAGGTATAGGGATCAACAGAGGGTTAACGTTGTGCATGTTGCATAAGTGGGGACACGGTTTGACAATATAAAGTGCCTCCGGTGTCTGAGGCTGCTTCGTAGTCTTTCAAAAAGCGGGCACACGGCCACAAATCCAGCTTTCGGCTGCACGAAAACATGACCGATAAGCAGTGGAATCCGCTTTCAATGGGCGCTCTGGGTCCATGTCCAACCTACGATCGGATCCAGATGCACACTGAATGGGGCTTAACAAGTTGAAGATGTTGAACGCCAGCCTTTCAGCCCTCGACATCAAAATCATTCCGAATCTTAAACCCCGCAACTAGTCTAAAGCATTTTCCATAAGATCTGGCCCGAGGATTTGCGATGGTCTCAGTAAGAGCACGCCATGAAAAAGTCGGGGTGATCAATGCAGAAACCCATCTTGGGGATTCTTGGGGGGTTGAGGTCCCAAAATGGTCCTCCAAAATACTAGGACCAGCTCTGTCATATCACCATATAATTAACCCCATATGCTGCAATCAATGTATAACCCCCAAAATAACCCATAGAACCCCTATATAATCCCATAGAATAACCCCTATATAACAACCTCTGAGAGTAGCCCACATAGGGCCCAGAATACTGAAAGAATTTTTTGCGCATCCCCAGCTCACATTGCAGGATTGGGCTGGCCTCCCGCAAGCTTTAAGGGGGATCCTAGAATATATATATATATATGTGTGTGTGTATTTGTGTTTATATATGAGAGAGTTCTATTCATATTCATACTCATATTCATATATGGGGGTTATGCAGAATATACATGTATACATATATATATATGTATAAGTATATAGATGCATATATATATATATGTATATACATATGTGTGTTTATGTATAAATATATATATGCTCACCCCCCCCTCC
>CAJNIZ010042657.1:0-25815 GCA_905231905.1 Symbiodinium pilosum | reverse complement strand
CACATGCCTTGATGACTCCATTCATAGGACAAGGAGAACAGGAAGAAACGCAAGTGTGGATCAAGGGGGGGGGTGACCATATATGTATATATATATATATACGTGAATAATATGTACATACATATATATACATATATGTACGTATCTGGATGCTTGCGGTATGTTTTGCCACTTGCATGGCCACACAGCAGCGTAAGGGAATGATTCTTGTGAAGTTTCAAATTGCGAACTGATATGATAAGATGCACAGGGTCTAGGATTTAGGCTGTACCCTCCCCAAACTGTGCGGACAGCTGGCGACAGTGGGTGGCGTCCCGGGCGGGCCGAGGAAAACACGCACGACAAACCGCTGCTGCTCCGCATCAAAGCCGTCCACATGACCCCAATGGCCATTGAAGTGCCTGAGCTCGGAAGAAGAGAACAAAAAAGAGAGGGAGATGAGACAAGGTGGGACGACGAAGAACTTCTAACTCTCTATAGACATTGCATAGATATATATATATATATATATTTTTGCATACATGTGTATGCATGCTCACATTCATTCATACAAGCGGGCTCTTGCAATGGTAGGGGAAAAGGAGTCTTCATAGAGCTCTCAACTTCTTCTTGCGGCAGGGGCTCGGCGCATGCACGAGTCCTGTGAGCAAAACACGCTGCCCCACGACCTGCTCCACGGCTCCTCAGGGCCAAAGCAGATTCCCAAATGGTCCTTTAATATTGGGTCCTGCCCCCACCCACGAGCAGTCTATACTAGGGGTCATGTTTAGGGCTCTGCATATACATATATATATAGTCCTGAAATAAATATCCAACTATTAATGAGTGGGGGCAGTACCCAACTGATGCCCTGCGATCTTAGAGGGGAGAAAGATGCGGTACTGTGGGAAGATGATGGGTTGTATAGAGAATCCACGGCTGCATTAGCTCTCGCCAGGTCTCGAAATAGCATTCTGCAGATGGGGGTCTCAGAATGATAGGTCATTCTGGGGGTGAAGCCCTTCTTGGTGAAACTATGAGATGCGGGCATCCTCTTCGGCACTCCGCGGGATCCAAAAGACAAGAGTTTAACACGTTGAAGAAGAAAGATCATTGTGATTGTTCACGCCCCCCTGTCTGCTTGGCTGCGCAATCTGATGACTTCTGAGAGAGAACTTGTCCCCTCCTTATCTTAACTGTAGCTGTAGCCGTCGTAAAGGCATTGCCATGTGGAAGTACTCTGTTAGGACTTGCCCTCTAACCAAGAAAAACTCCTTCATCCCTGTCCTGAACCTTCTGGCTCCAGCGGCTTCTGCGCCCCTCGCGACCGCGAAGTCCTACGGTGAGATTCAAGGTGCTGCTGTGGAGTCTCTTAGGCGCACATTCCTAATCAGGTCATGTTGTCCAGAAACACTGCGTGCCACAGCATCCAAGAGCTGCGCTTGCCAAGGAAACTACAAGTAGAGCGTTGGATTTATTGATACAGGATGCCACAGGTCCTCCGCTGTGTGCGCAGTGGCTGCGCCAAAGCCACCCGCGAAAGGGCCTTGTAGAGGGAAAAAGCAAATGCTATAGCACTTCTTAGCGTATGCACGAGAAGTCTGTGTACCACACAAATATACAAACTCGCACCTCAAGCTTGACCCGTGTGGTGCATAAGTGGTTGCAAGCATTCAGCAGATTTTGGCGCTGTCGGCTTTCCCAACATGTATGTTGATGCATTGTAGTGCACCTGAGAAACTGGCAAAAGTGGAAACCAACGCAAGACGCACGATCTTGCATGACTTCTCAGGCAAGCTGCTGGATCCTCCGCGGCAGGCACTCGTCGGCCCTCCTGCATTGTGGGCAAGGGCGCATCGTGGAGCTTGCGGGCATAGAAGGAACGTCGAGCCGGAACTCGTTCAGAACCTGGCGGTGTGCGAGTCTATCAAGGCAGAATTCTTAAGCAAGTCTCATGCACGCACGCTCCACACGCCTGTGGACGCTGCTGTGGAGACTCCCGACACCATGGTTGCTGCTGCTGTGGTGCACGTCGAAACGGTCGACGTTGGCGAGTCTGCACGCTTATGGCAAGTTGCCACCTGAGAGGGTCGCGAGTGAGGGGCAGGCTTGGCAACTGGCCGCAGCTTGGTGTCCGCCAAAGCTTCTTTGGGCTCAGGCTCATCATCTGACACCATCCTGCAATTCTCAGCTGCTTCAGCCATGAGGACTTGCTCACGCCGGCGGGCGATAGCATGTTCCATGCGCTGCCGGACCTTCTTGCCCGCTCGCCTGCGTGGCTTGCCGCCCTTGTCGGCCAAGCCCTCCTCAACTTTGTCATTCACAGGACGCTCCAGATTCCGCACTGCTGCAGGGGCGCTGCCAGCGCGCGAGCGCTTTGCAGTTGCATCTGCTTCAGCCTGAGGAACCTGTGGTGCTTCATGACTCTCATTTGCCCTCTGTCCGTCCTGCATTGCCCGAACTGCCGCTCGTGTGCGCTTGGCCCTGATGCGCTTCCCGGACCTGTAGGTCCGCTTCTTTGCGAGCTTTGGCTGCTCAGAATTCTCCAAGGAACACAATCTCGGAGGTGCACTTCCCGATCGCACTGCAGCTGTGCTGGGCCTGACTTCGGGCTCAGGCTGCGGTGCAGGCGGAAGATCAGGCGCTTGACTGTGCGGCTGGCCAAGCCATGCTGAGCAATCATGCCAATTGGATCTAACATCAGGGGGTTCAGGGAAGGTTGACGTCATTGGGACCCGTCCACTCATACTCATGCATTGCAGGTGCTGGAAACCAGCCTGGACATAATCCTCATGCAAGGAGAGGGGCATCTGGGAGCCACAGGGCACATGGGGCCCGACTGGCAGGCCCGAGGCTTCTGCAGGGGCCTGCAAGATGCGCGGAGGAACAGGAACCTGGGAAGAATGGGAAGAAGGCAAAAGCGGAAGTTGCTGTCCATGGAGGACGCCCCCTCCCACTACAGTGCCCAGGGCGCTGGCGGTTTGCAAGGCCACGGCCTGAGAGCCTGCCACTATCACTACATTGCTGGCACTGCTGTGGCTCACGCTAAGCGGCTCACGGGGTGCCAGGAGATCTGCATGTACCAAGCTGCCAGGTCTGTTGTCCATCATGTACTCCCAATCTGTGGATGGGCACTTGCTTTCACCGGACACCTGCTCTGAGCCGGACCCAGAACCGCTGGACAAGCGGCCTTCCTCCTCGCCTGCAGAGGCATGTCGACGAGACTTCCTCTTCTCTTTGCACCAGTTGGGAACATCAGCCCTTTTCACGGCTATGTCACGCCCTCGCACCGTTGCTGGCGCAAGTGGCGGGGAGCTCTCAGGCATGCCCTCTGGGATGTTGTCTGGAGCTGGAAGTGCTGGCAGGCTATGCTCAACAGCGCAAAAGGCAGTGGAGCACTGCATGCCTGCAACCTCTGCTACCTCGACTTCTGTGGGTGAGCTGGGTTGTACGGGTCGTACCATCTCACAAATTGGAGGAACTGCTTGGCTTGGTTGGCTCTGGGAGCTAGGGCTTCCTGTTGAGCCATCCAGGGATGTTTCTGGGTCAGGCTTGGTGGTCGCTGTGGGACTCTCACAGCTGTCGCACTCCAGGGGCATAACAACATCTGCCTTCAGAAACTGAAGGCGAACCTTCTGTGCCCGCTCCAGCTGACGGCGCATAGATTGAAAGTAGCATGTCCCATTCACGCTCACTAACTCATCACCTCGCCGGAGCGGGCGCAGGCCTCGCGGGACTGTCGCAAAGAGCAGCAGGCTTGGGAAACCAAAAACTCACACTTCAACCCCAGAGCGGTGTGCACCGATGCCCCGCCTTGTGCCTGACGGTCCTTAAGCAGGCCTGCTGGAGACTTTGGCTCCAGGCCCGCGATCAGAAACCTCGGCTGAAGGACAAACGGGCTTTGGGCTGCCTTGCAAGGGAAACCTCAGGATGCTGAAATACGGAGATGCACACGCCCCAGGAAGCCCCAGAAGTAGTCCTTCAAATGGCCAACCCTTAGAAGATGGCATGTTCCCAGCTTCAGATGAGCTATAGTCTAAACTCCTTGTATCCCCCTTAAAAACCGCTATCCCAGCATCCTCCTTAACAACTCTATGATGCACCCTTAAATAACCCCTTTCAGGATTTTAGACTATTGCTCGAATGAAAACCTTGGACCTGCAGGACATCATGGCGCTTACCTCGAGAAAGCGTATCGCTTGGACGTTTGAAACAATGCATTTTGGAGGTCCACCTTGGGCTTAGGGTTTAGGGCTGTAGGCTTTCCAGCAATGAGAAGTAGAGTTACCAGCATGGCCTTCATAGTCATGCCCATACTTGATAGATGGATAACCCAGAACCTACAAGCGCCAAAAGGCGCTACCAACCCCGCCCTGAACTGTGATTCCCCTTTTAGAATCTGGGCTCATACCCAGGCAGAATGTAAACCCTGAAAAAACGCCAAGCCCTAACCCTGAAAATCTCTAAACCCTAAACCCTGAAATCTCTAAACCCCAAACCCTGAAAATCTCTAAACCCCAAACCCTGAACCCTAAACCCCAAACCCTAAACCCCTTAAGCCTAAAACCCTAGGGTTGACGGAACAGTAGGCCGGGTGCCTCTCCGACTCGTAGGCTTGGACGTGCCAAACGAGGCCCCAAGACTGACCTGGCACATCTTGGATTAGGGCTTGGGGTGCTTAGGCTTCAGGATTTAGGGTTTGGGTTTTAGGGCTTTTCGGCAAAGACCGGCATTCTTTCAAGAGTCCTTGCTGAAAAAAAATCAAGGTTTAGAAATGCCATTGTTGTACCATACGGACTGGAATCCCCATAGAATCCTGACAAAATCCCCTTGTAATCGCTCTTGCCCCCGGCGACAGACAGTTCCAAAGGGGAGCACAAAGATTGAACCAGAAGATACGGCAGTATGAGAACATTTTGACATGAAAACTATGGATGGCTTCAGGAAGGACCAAAAGCACACACAAGATTACTCATGCGTGCTTTACAGGTTTCAAGATGGCATTGAGCTCACGAAAGTTACGTGCGCCATATTCCAGATGAAGATGCATCCTGCTTTTGGGGGAAATCAGGACGTGTTCTGCTCCTTGTGCTGGAAAAAACAATAGCGGCTTCGCACGAAGCATCGGGTCACCTCGAGATCGCTCCAAGGTGACTTCCACATAGTCCTGCAAGAAACCCTGGCAGAAGACTATTTAGGAGTTTGCCATCTGCATGACTTGACACCAGCGCAAGGGTTTAGGGTAGTACAATGGAGAATCTAACGGTCTGATTTGGTGCTATACTGGTGTTGGCACGTGGCAAATGCAAAAGTGTAAAGTTTCCGTGGCAATCGTACAAGCAGTGGCAGCAAGCACGCATACCAAAGCGTGCCAAACAAATCACCTGAGGCAGGTTAGAGCGTGCAACGGCGCCCGACAAGTACAAGACGGCTCACATGGCAACGGCAAAAGCGAATCCCAGGACAGAGGCTTTCACATCCCTGTCGTGGGGGTGTGGCTGTGTTCCTCCTGACTGTGAGATGTACCTTCAGCAGAGATTCGGAGAAATTAAAGGACCCAGATAGCTCAGCCATGCAGATGCCAATTACCGGTAGACTAGGGCATGAAACTTAAGTGTCAGATTCCACGGATTCACTTTCTGGGAAAACATCCCCATTTGCGGCAACACACACGAGCGGTTTCAATCTGATGTTCCATGCTTTTTCAACTTGACTCTCCATTGATTCTCAATTCTTGGAGATACCCCAGCAAGTAGGGTCTTTGCATCTTGGGCAGGGCAGGCCTTCATGCCATTTACGAGAAGCTACAATCCCAAACAGCAATGTGACACGGGATTTTCCTGCTGGCCCCAGACCCTAAACCCTAAACCCTCTGCAGAAACCAAACCAGGAGCTAGCCAAGCGGGCACAAACCAATGAGTCAGTTGCTTCCATTTTTTCCATTATCCCAATACAACCCCTATACATCCCCTAAACAACCCCTGTGTCAAGGTCCTTCGAGATATCTTCCGGCACTATGCTATCCATCGCCTGCGACGTATCTTCGCTCGGCGTACGCCGCTTGGCTGCTTGTCTCGGCAAGCTTTCGCCTTGCTGCAAAACCATTATGGGCTATTAGACCCTAAAATTTCCCATGAGGACCCTATAAAGGCTAGATTGAGGTACCCTTAAGGTCTAATAGCCCATGGTGGAATGGGTCTGCGATTTCTGTTTCCCCGCAAAAAAGAGGCCTTGCTCAGACAATTTCTGAACCAAAGCAGGACCCACAGCTTGAACGGCCAAGGGGCTGCCGGATGGCGCATTGCACAACTGAATGAGTCGCGCAATGACGGCTGCAACAATGCAAGCTGCTATCAGCCTCCAGTTTTTGGCTGATATGGGCTTATGTCGGGAATGCAGAAAGACATATAGGGTTGTATAGGGGTATAATAGAGGGCAAAGGATCATGTGCATGGCCCTGCAGGGAAGGCAGGTGAAGGACTTAGTGCCTTGGGCTTCGCACTGGCTACATCCCATTGACTTACTGGGAGTTAGTAGGGAACAAGGGGATACATTACAGGGTTTAGGGTTTAGTGCTTTGGGTTGGAAATGAGGGAATACATTTCGTAGGGATTGATTATACAGGATTACATTCCCTTCTTCCCTACTAGCCACCAGTAAGTTGACCTGGGCAAATCAGTTCCAATAGCAACATTTGATAATTGCCCAGAAGAGTCCTCGGCGCCTGGAGCCTGCTCATGAAGACTGGGGTTTAGGGTTGGGGTTTAAGGGTGTACCGTTCAGGGGAGGATGAATGGTCAATTAGTGCATATGTAGAGACAGACGTGTGCTGCTCCGCAAGACACAGCAACACCCATACATGCGCAGAGAAACGGAAAGCCTCAAATCCTGAAGCCAATTTGGCACCATACTTCCAAGCCTACCTCGATGTTTTGCTTCGCCGTGACATACACCCCTTCCTCCCCCCCTGCAACCACAATTTCTCTTTCTGGGGTACGTCGAATGAGCCCTTCCTAACCCTGGAAGACTCCTATATGATGCAATGAAACATTCAGCATGCTACTTCCAAACTGCTTGGGTGAGAAGCTTGCTACCACTTGCTGTGGGAAACCTTATGGCTAACACATGTGGTCCAAAAGACACACCCTTGATATCCAAAGTCCTCCAGCGCAAGACCCATGCAGTCCTGCTATGGGCTGGGGTGCACATAGAAATTCAAAGGTTCAGGTGAAAGTCTGAATATACGCTCTCTCATAAACCCTTCCTAGCCAGATCAAAACTACTACAAGAAGCCCGATAGGATCGGCTGAAATATCTTTCTGCATCGTCAATGGTCTTTGTACAAGCCTTCTCACATGTAATCTGACTGCCCAATGTCCCGGTCACAATCATCCTCCTACCACCCCACCTCAGGCTTTCCATGAACTTCCGGAAAAAAAATGAACCTTAACCCTACTATCCTAAACCTTAAATCCTAATATCCTAAACCTTAAACCCTAATATCCTAGACCTTAAACCCTAATTGTTCAGCTGGCGGCGTCCAACAGGCCAGCACACCAAAGGGAAGGTCACCTGACCAGGCTAAATCGATGTTTCTCGTGCTGACCAGGTGTATTTACACATGTTTCTATGCGTGGATACAACTATACATGTAGCTGTGTACATGTTTATTATGCAAGACATATTAGGACAGATGAGGATATCTGCGAAAATAGTGGTTCTATCAAAACGTCATTCAAAAAATGTATGCTTTTGCGCATCGCTTGCATCTTGGAACAAAAGAGCAGGCTTCCAGGATTGGGGGGGACGGGGTTGAACTATGATCCCACATAACCCTAAACCCTAAACCCTCTAGGAACCCATCCACAGCAGGCCTACCGCGTTTCAGCTTTTGGTATTGCTGCTCCGTTCATATAACCCAATATCCTAGTATCCCCCTTAATAACCCTTATAGTAGTCCCCTCTATTATCTCTTGTAGAACCCCCTTTAAGGAGTTTAGTCTATGGCTTAGTTGAAGACTTAGGACAGGTTCTACGGGCTGAGCATGACTAAGGGATCATTCTTGGATCCTCGGGTACGCGGTTGAGGGTTTAGGGTTAGGGGTTCTCTACTGAAATGAAAGCCAAATAGTAGAAAAAATGGGTTGCTGTTAGAGAACTTTAATTAAGTTACTAGATTCTAGATTTAAGGAAACACTATCAAACAACAATTGCCCATATTATGTTAGCTTAAACCTTCCCAGACTGCATGCATGAACCCTAAACTCTACATACCCATATTATGGTGACTTGATTTAAGTTCCTGAACAGCAACCCAGAAGAATGCTCGGCACCTGTAGCCGGAGCTGAAAGTGACCGGATGTCCTTGTCCATGGTGGCCGAGGCCTGCAGCAGTTTAGGGTTTAGGGTTTAGGGTTACCCATTGGGATGATATTCGGGTTCTATTGGGAATATATGAGGATAGTGAAAAGAAAATGGAAACTACTTTAACGGGTTATATAGGGTTTAGGGTTCAGGGTTTAGTTTCGGGTTTATGGTTTAAGGCTGATTCTGGACTTGGGCCTACATTCTACAGGCCAGAAACGCATCTATCCATATGTAATAAGGCATGCAAGGATCACAAGGTACAATATCTCTGATTGTCACAGCCTGTCAGCTCTTGTATCCTGTTGTCTATATGCGGGCTTTGCCCCTAAAGCACGTGGGCTTCATAGACCCAGGCAGTGTTGAAACCCCTTCACGGCCACTAAACTTGCGTTGATGCTTCACCATCACACGTCAGGAGGAACCCCCACCCTGTAAAAGTGGTATATTAGGCATATGAGAGGACCCTTCTAAAACAAGCCTTATTATCCCGTATAGGCAATATTACTGGGTAGGGGGGGCACATAAATCACACTAAACCCTAAACCCTTCACCCCAAACCCTGCGGCAGAACTGACAGTGAAGTGAACCCTCCACCTCGAAGAACTCAACTTGCTTCTCCTGCCAGACCTTAGGTTGCTGTTAAGGAACTCAAATTAAGTTACAATAATGGGTATATATAGTAACTAATAGGGGTATAGATAAGATATATATGGGGTATATGGGGTATATGGGGTTTAGGGTTCAGGGTTTAAGTTACCATAATGGGTATCTAGTAAATGATAGGGTTTCCCCAGCACAATAACTTTAATTAAGCTTCTTAGAATAAGAGCAACCCAGTTGGGCATCAGTGCGAGCGGGCATCTGCCCGTGACAGAAGCAAAAACCTGCCCGGATGTGGGGAGTTACCGAAAGTAGGAACCGATTGAGATATTCTAAATCCTGCGTGAACTTGGGATACTTTACCATAAGTGGTCCCAAGGTATAAGTTAGGTAGGCCATATGCGGGAGCCATTTTACATAATGCTGCCAGCCCTCAAAATGGGCTTTTCTCATTAAATGACGTTTATACAAACTCGCAAGGAGCTTGGCATTGTATCCAGCAAAGTAACATCTTCATTGAAAACTCAAATGCCGCCCAGCAGCACTCAACCCCATGAGGGGAAACTTGCTGGCAACTCAAACATGTCTACTGCACATTTGGCTTTCTGAGCCTGAAAGATGCGTATTGCCGGCATGCACTTACAGCACAAGCCTCGTCATTGGGAGACCTTAGTGAGCATAGCAAGACATCACTTGAACTAAGAAATGCTCAAACATCCGGATGCCTCCCATGTGCGCATGTGCAACTCATTCGGGCCCTTGCCATGAGTAAGAAAAGTATGATACTTGCAACCCTCACCACACAGCCAATGAGCTGCCAGCACCCTACAAACTATATGAAACTATGCCACATCTAGTTCTTAGATCGAATACAACACACCGGACATGGACTGTCTGAACAAGCTGGTCAAGCGGGAGGAGGTTCTGCCTCCGCTGCTGCATGGCCCACATGCGCCTGCACAAGAGGCGTTTAAAACAGATCCCCGTTGTGAGACCTGGAAGTCCTATCAATGGATGGGATGAGTCGCTGTGGGTTAGCAGATTCATGTGAATGCAGCTTGAACCTTGCGCGAAAGGGAGGAGTCGGAGGATCCAAAGGCACGAACCCTAAGCAAAAACATAGGACATCCCTTGGGTCCTGCCCACCCATTAACAGTCAACAGCAGGAGTCACAAAGGGCCGTATCTAGTTCTATTACAACACATTATTATGCAGCTGTTAATGAGTGGGGGCAGCATCCAAAACATCCCAGTCCAGCTGCAGCCCGTGGCCCTCAACTTCCTGATGAAAGTGATTTCTCAACACGACCAGGACAGTCAGCAGAACGGTTCCCAGGATTATATGCCACTACTTTATTTCCGTCCTTGCTGTTCCTCGTCTGTTCACTGTTTGGCCCTCAGGGGTTGAGAGCATTTGAGTCAACAACTTTCTGGGAGGCCAGTCTAGCCTGGGTCAGTCCCAAATTCCGGACATCTGAGCACGAGGGATACTGGTAGTTAGATTAAGGTCCTTACGTATACCTGAACCGCAAGCCTTCGTGCCTTCGTGCTTGTCTTCGATTCTTTTTCATGGAAAGTCACCATGAACCTGGGAGTCTCCAAAGATAGTCCTTCTACACTTCCTCCGGAAAACCCCCATCTTCTTATCATCCCGCAATGTCCGCACTATCTCTGCAGGGCCTATGTTTGAGAAACTCTCATGTGGGGGTCAAGGGCATGTGCCCGTAGCCTCGGAGTCGATACGCGCCTTTTATCGGGGCATACCACGAGATGTATGCATAGAGAGAGAGAGAGAGAGAGAGAGAAAGAGAGAGAGAGAGAGAGAGATATAGATATATATATACAGACACGCGCACAAACACACGCATGGCGGTTTGCGATTTTGGGGTTCTAGCGACAGGGATTGAACTTTATTTGGGTCTCTCCATAGAAACCCCACGAACCATGTATACTTATTAACATCGTATGATACCCTATGCTATAATATGAACATATCTCCATTTCCCAGAGCTACTGGGAACCTGCTCTCCCTGGCTGCTCTTGCGAGGCCGGCTACGCCTCGCAAGCATCAAAACAATCTCAACAATACTATTGCTATGATTATTACATATTATTACTACTATTGTTACTATTATGACGATTATTACTACTATTTCCAGTATTATTACTACTATCATTACTATTAATATTCTATTACTATTATTACTGATTTTCACAAGCCGCAGCAATGCTCCTCCCAGTAGAAGCAGCAGAAAGGGTAGTAGTTAGGGCAGGGATAGGAGTAGGTGTAGGTGAAGGAGAAGAGGTAGGAGGCGGAGGAATAATTTCAGCCCATGTCATAGTCGTGGTCCTTGTACTTGTGGACCACATGCAGTCCAAGAAGTCCAAATAAAATCCAAATACAAAGCAATGGGCCCATCAATGCAAGGTCTTGCCAGCCCATGGGCCCAACGCAAACTTGACAGCACCAAACGGACACTGCAAAGCCAGCGAGCTCATTGATGGGCCCATCAGTAAAAATAGTACTAATAGGAATAACAGTAGTACTGTGAAATATAATATACTATAACTTAATACATTAGCCTCCTGAAGGAAGTTCCTGGGGCCCGCACGTTGGAGGGCTAAAGCGCAGGGCATGCATTTCGCTGCAAGGCTGCTAGCTCTGCAATTTCTGGGTTTGACATAAGTGGCTTAGGGCTTTGGTGCTGAGGGTTTTTTGGCTGGTCGAGCGCGTATAGCGTAGCAAGCTTGTGCAGTCGGGTAAATCCCGCTTTTGTGGCGTCTGCTGTTGAAGCTGTCTTCTTCTACTTTCTATCATACCTCAGGCTGAGGAACCAGCTACTTCACAGTCTCATCCACGTGAAGGTGCCGTGCCCTGCTGTGCCAACTCCCATGACAAAGCCAGCGAACTGGCGGACACACCTTTTCTTGCAACCTGGCCACAGTGCCTTCGACCCATCAGGTAAGCCAAGCGCCCCACAGATGGGTTGGCCAAAAAGCTGCAATTCTACCGTCCACTGTCCGATATCTTTGCACTTGAAGGCAGAGCCAGTTGAGCAAAACATGCAACACAAGTGACAGCCCAGGCACGGCGTACAATCAAACGAGAACCTCTTCCTCAGATGTCAGGACATGTCCATGACAAGTACAAACTTTGGCAGCATCCAAAAAAAGCATTCCCATGCCTGCTGAGATGCTACAGCCGGTGCAGGACAATAGCCACCGGCACAGCCACTTTCACCCGTGGAATAGCAACCCTGGCATGGACGGTCGGCTGCACATGGCCCTTTGCTGTCTGCTGTGTGGCTAGGGATGAACATGGGATATGCCAAACTGCAACACAGCCAGGCCTTGTTGCTTGGGCAATAGTGGTTGGTGCCTGGGCTGGCAGCCGTACCATCATCGTGGCAATATCCAAAATGCCTTCCAATTATCCACTAGGACTACTGCGTGCAGTGGCTTCGTTTTATGCAGCTGGAAAAGGCTATGAAAGAAACGCTACAATAGACGCTACAGGCTCGGAGGTCTGAAGCACGCCACAGCCCCACGGCCATCACTATGGCAAACACCTAAACCAAAATACCTCCTTGCAGAAAGATTTGCGAGCCCCCCATGTCCGACCCACGCCTAATCTCCGTGCTATCTCTACAGAACACCTCACATCTACAAAAATGCAAATGGCATAGGAGTGTTGGGGTTGACTACTGTAGCATGATGCAAGGAGTATAAGGGAATGGCACAAACAATGATTTGTGCGTACCTACACTGACCAACCGCAGGTGGCCTCAAAGACTTTGCTGCCAAGGCTCTGCAGCTGATGCAGCAACCCCTGGATGTAGGGCTCGATCATGCGTTGCACTCATGCAGGGGGTATGTAGCTTTTAGCATGCTTCTTTTACAGAACTTTACAGCATCAAGATACCTTGACTCTGTTAATATGATAACTATTGCTATCTACACCGGGCGTCCAAGAAATGTTGAATCTGATGTCTATCATCATCTAAGCATAAACTCAAAAGACTCAGCAGCAGTCCTCTTGAAAGTTTGATAGCTTTGCATGGACCTGGCCCTGGCCCAATCCCCTCTTCCAGGAAGAGCCCGCACCCTACAAGGCACAGATGCTTGCAAAGTCTGAGCACACAGGATGGACTCTCCCCTGATCCTAATCTCCCACCCGCCCTCGCGCTTGACATGCTCGCACGAGATCAACTTGACCAACTGAAGCTGAACCACCAGGCACCCAATGAAGACATTAAGGAAGAAGCCACAAATCTCAAATCTGGAGTGCTCTCATCTTCCTTTATTGCTTTTTTGTACCACATTCACAGCAGATGCTGCCATCAGATTGGCCGGGGCGTCACTCTCAATGTTGCTGCTAGTCTTTGAAGTGCGATGCTGTTACTGATGACTCCACTAGGTAGTTAGACCCTTCAAGATGACTCCAACACCTGAACCTTATCCTTACAAGTACACGGGCATAGTCTAGTCCACTCCTACGAATTACACAAGCCCTATTCCTGCTGCAAATATGGAAGTTTCCAACAATTGAGGGTCCTTTCTTGGGAGCCATTGTAGGAAGAAGGATCATATCATGTTTGGTGTATAGTATGGGGATGCTGATTTATGGAAGTTCACATGTGAAACAACAAAAACCTAGTTAAGACCGTGTACACCCGCAATCTGAAACCCTGAACCCCAAACCCGATCCCTGAATCCTGAACCCTTAATCCTAAACCCCAAATCCTGAACCCTAAACTCCTAACCCGAAACCCCTAAACCCCAAACCTAAACCCTAACTGACTTCTTAACTGCTGAGCACCCATTGTCCGGCGGCACCGGGCAGCCCGTTGGAGGGCTCGGGGGGCTCGGGGGACTCGGTGCCGAGGACTCCAGAACTGCCTGGAAACAGAGGGAGTGTTTAGGGTTTAGGGGTTTAGGGTTTAGGGGTTTAGGGGTTTAGGGTTTAGGGGTTTAGGGGTTTAGGGTTTAGGGTTTAGGGTGCAGGGTTTAGGGAGATAGACAATGTACAACATGCCAAGGTTGGGGTAGCTTAAACTGCATGTTATGATATTCTCAAATTATCTTGAAGGATTTGCAGCATTCCCATTTCAAGACGGTGTGCCCAAACTTGTCAAGCTGTACTGCATCAATCACATTGCCTTGAGGAGCTGGTGGTCCGAAGGCGCCCCAACACCTGAGTTATATAGGGGTTATATCAGGATAATGGACAATGAAATGGAAACTACTATACTTCATAGGGTATATGACAGGGAGTTATATGGGAAGAAACTACTACAGTATATTGGGGTAAAATTGGTTGGGGGTATATTGGGATACATTGGGAGAATGGAAAAGAAATTGCCAACTACTATGGTATATTGGGGTAGTAGAGGTTGGATTCAGAATTCCAGTCCTGGCAACCAAAACCGGGTTTACCTTCGCGTGGGCATAAACACTTGAGGGTTGTCCCCTTGTCTTGTTGCGTGTCTCCTCAGCATAAAAGCAAGACAGCTTTTTATACCCAATCCTTGCGAATTTGCCGCACAATTGGTGCATTTTTGTGCCAACAGACTATGATCTCACTTGGTCTTGGGCAGACAGACCGCAACTGTGTTGTGAGACTTAGAGGACCAAACGAATCCTGGTTTTCCTTGTCTTGAAGATGTAGGCATGGTCGGCCACTTGCCTCACTTGCCTGCACTCGCTGAACGGTTTCTGATTGAAGCTCTTCTGCTGGATTATATATAGTATGAAACGTGATTCTGCTATCAGAGTATGGGTAGACAGAGGCAACCGTGGTCCCTCCGTTTGATAAGTTCAACTAAGTTGGTGTCTGAACATTGCCTTCCACATCCCGCCCGTTTCCATATTTGCTCATTGCCTCTTGCACACACCCTTGTTCCTCCCACCCCGCCCCCCTGGCTTGACAGCTCTGTTTGACTTTGACTGCTGCATCCACAGCGAATGCATACGCCTTCGCGCAGCACTGACCCAATTTGAATACGTGAAGCTTGCCAACCGAGATTCTCGAGCCCTTCCACAAGATCTTGACGCCCCCACTGCTGAATATGTGGTCAGCCCCGTTGTACGAGCTGTCTGTGGCCTCATTATTCGGACGATGACATGTTCATGCGCATACGGAGTTCCAAACACTCGAGCTTCTGACGTCGAGCTCAAACGCCTAGAGGAAGCAGCGACAATGTGATGTCATCATGCAACCAGTCTTTCCAAACCCAAATGGTGCCTCCGCCAACTTTTTGATCGTGTCCTGATTGCTACCACAATTGAAGTCGCCCGTGAAAACCACCATATCCTCAGCAACACCTACTGTTTAAGGCCGAATCGCCAATTCCTTGATCAAGTACGCCATTGTCGCGTCAGTGCTTCTCAGGATCATTTGGCTGCTTATGGCTGTAGACCGCATTGATCTTAGCCGAAGCTGCCGCACATGTGAGGAACATGCTTGGCTCATCCCAGCAAAGTGGATACAGCTTTTGCAGGCAGACAGGTGGCGTAATTTGAAGCCACAGTTTCACCAGGGGATCCCCCACACTGGTCCAGTGGTCCGTGCCTGAAACGATTGTCAGGATTGAATTCATGCACCTCATACCGCAGCTGCTAAAAAGAAAACGCACACAAGCATTGTCAAGTTTGTTGCATCTGAAGCGGCGTGTTCGCGAAGAAAATAATGGAGCTGCTTCCAATGACCTGCGCAGGAAAAGAGAATTGGGCTGACACCACTGCTGAAAACTCGTGCCTGCAGCCGAACCCAGTTCATGTTGCGGTTGCCATATTTGTCCCTGACAGTTGTTGTAACATGTTGCTGATTCACGAATGACACGCATTCACGGCTGCTTACGTCAAAGCCAAAAGACTTCGCTATCCACACCGTTCCAGGTCCATCGATGGCACGAAACTTGGTATGCGACCAAGCCATCGGGGCATCGTTACCTACGGATTTCCCCAGCAACTGGGCCATCCATCAACTTCACAGTTCCAAACACAGATCAAGGCCTTTGGTGGGTGTGTAATACTCGAAGCTGGTGGCCAACGATGTGCCGCTGATGATCTTGCCTGCTAACCATCAAGCGTCCGCTTATAAGCGCTAAAACGAACCTGACCAGCAACTACGTATTCCAACGCCACAACTTCCAAGTCAGGCGGCCCACGTCATCGCACTCTTGGAAGCCAATCAGGTCAAACGGACCGTTCTGCTGTATTCGGGCATACAATTGCTGGAACCCTTTGCCATCTTTGAATTGCGGACAATTCCCATATTCATCCGACACGCACCACCAGTACAGGTTGTAGGTGACGACCTCGGGCCACCAACACCATTGTTTATGATATCTTTGCCTACGCAAACACACATGAGAATTGTAGCGCATCTTGCTTCAATTTTTTCGTGATATCTGGTATGTGTACTGTATGTGTTCCCTGCACAAAACGCAACATAAGCTGCCTTGAGGGTCCCACCACTAAAGGTTGGCCACCCGCACGCTCAGAAGCATTGACCGTATCCAGCAACGCGGATTGATTGGATATCTCGCTTTGGACACCCACGACCAAACCAACAAACAACAAAAAAAAAGCACTTCCCGCCATGGCTACAGTGCTCGAGCCAAAACTGGCGCAATGCAACAGGATGCAATCCTCGACCTCCCAAATCCCTGAAGCAATGGCCTTTTGCCGCAACTATCTTTAAGTAACTCGTATAAATACGGTATAAAGGCCACAATTAAAGGCATCCGGGAGGTCCAGGATAGGCCAGCGGCATGCACGCTTTCAACGTCAGCACCTTGGGCCGGCAAAACACGCTACGAGCGCAAACAGTGTCTCACAAACTCCGAACACACTGAATCAGAAACGGTGGCCATTTGCCATGAAGGCCTTCTGGGCCATCAGCTTTGTTGGCATGTTGATGCTGAGCATCGTTCCAGACCCACACAACGTATGTTCAGAAGACAACACAAGTGAACACCACGAGAATCCGCAACATCAGCGTATTTTTGTGGCAGGTATGGCGGACCGGGGATTCTGTAGCGGCTACGAAGAACACATTACTCTCTAAGCACAGGCAAATTAATTGGGAATATTATATGGCTTATACGGGTTCTTAGCCAGTTCAAGAAGACGTAGCTCAGGTGAAGGGACTGGATCTGTCGAAACATCAGGAACCCGCATAATAACACTGGATGTGTGCCAATCAGCAGTGACATAATTAAACACAACACATTTGCAAACGGAGTCCTTGCCCTTGCAAAATCATCAGCGGAAGAAACCGCCATCATGATTTTCCCAAGGCACCTTCCAGATCATGGCCAAGCTGGCAGCATGTGCTTTCACTACGGAGGCCTGCTGAACTCCAACTGTTGCGGGTTATCAGCTCTCTTATGGATAAATGAAGCCAACATAACCCTTGTGACGGAAGGCGCCTGGAATGTCTTCAATCACTATGTCGCCTCTGGTCCACACATTCTTGGTACAACTTGCGACGCTAGCCTTCTCCCTGCAATCGCACTCGCAGGTGCATCGATGTTTTTTGCTCGCTGCAGATCCCCGTCCTCTTCACTAGCTTTTTTCTACAAAAGGCTCAGTCGCTTCCTTGCAGGCTTCAAGAGGGTCCAAAATCATGCTTTTGTTACTTTTGTTGCGCAACTCTTCTTTCCAAGTAGGAAGGATAACGTGCTCCCGCCCAGATTTGATTCCAAAGCGTCAGGCAATTTCAGGCACATGCCGAAAAAGTCAGTCGAGCACATACATTTGGGAACTATCGGCGGCGGATCACTGCGAATGTGAAAGCCCTACTCTTTCACGAAGATCTCGGAACAGGTTTGGGAACTCGTTTGTTTTGCAGGCCAAACTACGTTGATTGTACATATTGACACAAGCCTCGAACGTGCCCCTTCCCCCTATGTCCAAAATAATGAGCCTTAGCTTCGGCTGGTCTCAAATTGTCACAAAGGCTGGTACAGTAATCCTGGATTGAACTTGGAACCATTGGCAAGATTACATCTTTTCAGCACTGCTACTAGTGCATGAGGCTATACATACACAAACACATACACCCGACAAATATATACACATAGACTGAACTCTAAGACATGGCAAGACAACTGCTGCACTGAATTCGTCGAGGTGCTGGTCATCTTGCCCTTTCCAGTCATCAAGTCAGAGGTGTAACCTCCCTGGCCTGGTGACTTGCACAGCTTCACGAAGACTGAACTGCAAGACATGCCAGGACAATTACTGCACTGAATTCGTCGAGGTTGCCGAGGTTGCCCTTGCAAAGCTGTTCTTGCCGGCGCCCTTTGTTATGTGCTCCAGCGACTCCAGCTTTGCCTGTGTGCGTGTCGAGGATTTTCCCGCTTGGGGTTGATTGGGGTGGGGGGAGGGGTGTAAAAATGGGTCAGAACCATTTCCTTTTCTGCTAAATTGTGTTGCCCTTTGCTGAGGTGATCTGTTCCAGCTTGGCCTGTGTTTTGGCTGGGGTATTTGCATGTGTTCAGAAAAAAGGGGGTCGATATAGACCCCCAACACTATCCTTATTTCTGGGGACCCCCCAGAAATGGGTCCGGAATTGCCAGAAATTCCCATTTAGGGTTTAGTGAGGAATAAGGGCTCGGTGTCGAGGATTTTCCCACTGCATTTCTGTGCAACAAGAAAGGATGCCAGAGCTTCTTGCAATCTTTGGCTGGCCTAAGTGCAAAATCTGCAGTTTGGATTGATGTTTCGATCTCATTTTCGGAATGGTGCTAAAATCACCGTGTATTCCGAACGTGGGGAGCCCACAAAACCTTGGCCCAGACCTTCAGGATTCCCAGAAAACCGTTTTCAGGGTTGGTTTTTCGGTCATATCACGTTTTGATTGAAATCTGGCCTGTTCAAAGGAATTCGAGGCAGATTTGAAGAGTAGATTTCCTTGTTTTTGCGTCAGCCGAAAGAGCACAGAAAACGTGAACAGAGGCAGTTTGGATTCCAGCCGCTACGAATTAGAAAAATCAACCTCACCCAGGCAGAAGTTTGGGCGAGCAAGTTGAGCGGTCGAGCAAACATGAGCAAACATCGGGCGAGCAACCGGATAGCAACGCTGGAGCTAGTTGAGTGCCAGACCTTGTTGGGTTCGCTAGCCTACATACCTACAAAGTTACTAAGATAGGCGCGAGCCTTGTACGGTGCAAGTGAGATGTGATCCCTGCGAAAATATTAAAATGGCATGTGACCTCCAAAAGCCCCCGACAAACGAACTAAACAAAAATAGCTTTAGCTCATGTTACCCCCCATTTAAGCGGTCGAGAAGCAACCAGGATGCTCTGACCTACGTTATGTAGGCGCATTGTCGGCTTTCTTTCCAACCGTGGTACGACACGCAGCCCTTGGTGTGCTCCCCAGCGCAACAACGTCACACAATTCTGACGCCATAGCAACATCTGAAGGCAGCCATCTCCACTAGACCGCTACTTCCATTTTTTCCAGTTCAGCGAGTTCAGGCAATTTTTATTCTCTTCTCAAAATCCTTTCCATCTTTCCTTCATAGTAGTTGTTTGCTATCGGTCTTGAGCCTGTATGTAGCCTGGGATGCAATTTACCACCCAATTTACACTCCAATTCCGAGGAGCATGACATTGAGCAAGTACTGTGCGCGGCGTGCATTAAGCGAAACGCAGGATTCTCACCCAGGTAGACGCTCTGTTCCAAGAGGCTTATGCTCGCGCCGCTAATATGTCTACAGTCTAAAGGCCACAATCCAAGGCAGNNAGACGCTCTGTTCCAAGAGGCTTACCCCTGCGCCGCTGTTGTCAGTACATGTCTAAAAGCAGTCACCATGTGACGCTGAGAGACCTCCAGTTTGCACCAGACATGTTTGTACTGGTGAGCTTGCCCTGGCCAATTCCCCAGTTATGTAAGGCCCACCTTCCATCACTTGAACTGCAGGGTACAGACACTGCTTGGAGGGTCTTGAGGGGGCAAGCTGGGTTGCTACACGGTTGAAGGTTGAAAGGGGTAGGTATATGACTATGACAGCACCAAGAGCTCTCCAGGACCATTCGGAATCGATTGCAAAGACACCCCACGCAAGAGCCCGACCCCTAGGACAAAAGTGTTGTGGTATTGTCATATGCGGTGCGGCCAATGAGCACCAACTCGCATGAGTATATTATCAGTATTATGGCCATGATGATACGTAATCTTGATATTCATACTGCAAAAATGATAGTTACCCAAAACACCGTACAACAATTCTGCGTGGCCTGCCAGCTAAAATATGCAGGAGCCAAGCTAGCTACAGTTCAACGCCACGCGAGTTTTTGTCGCGCTAGGCCTGCTTGGCCTGCACCTGGTCTTGCCGCGATGGCTTTGTCCTGCATTGATTGCGCAAAACGGGCACGCACATGACAGCGTGGCAGGCAGCTGGGCTGATGGTCCGCTAGGCAGACACCTACCTCACTTCCAAACATCTTCATACATGCCATGACTGCGCCGTCCTTGCATCAGGCGTGCGAAATTCTCCTGAACCCCAAAAAGCACAAGAGTGCACAACATTTTTACCGCCGCAGGACAGCATGAGCCAAAGGAAATCTTCAAAGTCCTTTTCACATTGCCTTCATGGTACTTGTCTGCTATCAGTCTCGAGCCTGCATTTAGCCTGCGATGGAGTTTACCAGTCCGAGGAGCACGCTTGAGCGAAACAAAGGATTCTCATCTAGATAATCTGTTCTAAAAGGATTGCCCTGGCGCCGCTGCTGGAAGTACGCATGTCTAAAGCCGCAATCAAAGGCTGAAGCCCTGGTCTCCAAGGCAAGCTAATTCCTGCTCCTTGGCCATGACTAGAGGGGTCCTGTCAAATTCCTTCTCCTCCGTTTTGTTTTCAGCGGGTTCACTTGTCTGACTTCATGCTAGAAAGGGTGGAGAACACTGCTTCCTGCTTTAGCTTTACGCCATCTGCAAGACAAGACGATGATTGGTCAAGCCAGTCGGCAACACAGAAGTGGAGCATGCCAGTGCAGCAACGTAGTAGCATACAGCTGCACCACTCCAGAAAGGAGAGAGCACGTTGCATCCCATGGAGCCTCAACGGTCTTGATGCGAGATTCCATCTTCTGCTTCCAGAGAATGTCCTCAAGGGCCATCCACCAGGATGTCTGGATTGCCAAGGCTCAGAAACCCAACACCTCCCCCGCCTTGGCCTGCCCCGCCTTCTATGAAATATTTGATTTCCCTGCATGAACATTTTTCTCAAACTCAGACCGCGGTGGGCCTCGGCGGTCTGCACTACTGCGAGTCCTCAGCATGACAGAATGAATGAAGCTTTAGATTTGTCTTTGGAGCGGCGTGGGCTTCTGAGGGCTCAACCGGGCGGGAGCTGATGATGCATGATCCTCCAGCTGAAGTTCATGGAGACCGAAGCCGCGGGACAAGAATTGGAATAACAGACAGTCATCGCACTACTGCAGCGACTACTGCTCTTATCACAACTCATAAATACAGTTGCGTCATCATTTAGATGTTACTACACGGTCAGGGTCATGGTGGTTGTTCTTGCTGATAATGGTGACGACGTGATGGCCCTAACTTATTTTTCCCCTGTTAATATTCATAAGTCTTATAGCTGCAACGTAGTTGTGTTATGTTATTCACGAAGCTTGCATCTCCGTTCAAATCACCATGACTATCATTGCTGTCAGCAAGATTGGCGTTGCTACATGTTGCTACTGTTTTTGAACTTACGTTTGGCATTTTCCTGCCTGCGGAATTGTCGGTATTGCTGTTGGCGCAGTTGCTGTTAGGGGCGTGGCTGTCATAACGTCAGAAGTGCACGTAGACGGTGCAGAATCAGAATTATGAAGGCCCATATTCTTACATATACATCGAAAGAAAGTGCACTAGCAGCTGCTGATCTGAGGTGACGTGAGATATGCACCCCAACGCTGACCTACCTGCGTGTATACAAGCAAGCGCATTCACGCGAAGTGGTTAATCAACAGCCTGCCTGGGACAAGGGGTGGATCCTGAGGAGAGCACCTGGAGGCAATGGGGCTAAAGACCGAAGCCCAAATACAAGGCTGTCCCAGAATAACACGCATGCAAGCTCAGAATGCCTGATGTCTGGAAGCTGTGTCCCCCAAGGGTATGGCAAAAGCTCTGAGCCCACAAGCCACTAACATGCACTGGATCTTTGCCCTAAGCTCCAAGCCATGCTCTGTAATCAAAAAAAGCCAGCAGCAAAGCATGAAAAATGAGGGCAAAACTGAACAAGCTCCGACGCAATGCAGTCTTCCTGTTTAACGCCTGGGGTGGAATACAGCTCCAGTGCTCTTGTCCCACAGCCTATGCGAACCCAAACAATAAAGGATTCTGCCATGCTTCGGTTGGCAGGGGGAAGGCTCAACCACTGCCAAAGCAAGACGCACGTTTGCATAAAGTGCGAGAGCCTAGGCCAGAGTCAGGGCTGTCTTCGTAAAGGCTGTCTACATGGCAAGACAGAACAGTCCAGCCCGATAAGATTGTAGCCAATGCCCTTAAAGTTGGTTTGGGAATCTTGCGGGCTGCAGGGCAGAGCCTTGCGCACTGTCTTTTTTTGATGCAAGATAAATATCGTATTTCCAAAGCATGTATGTGGCAAAACATCGCAGTATACAAAATGCGTCCCCCACAATACGGTCTGCGAGAGGGGTCCCGCAGTGCTTAGAGAGTGACCTCGTTCGCTTGGGCCAGCGGAGGGTGAGGAGGGCTTGCCGTGCAGCACAGAGCTCACCAAGGTGGGCAAGGTGCAACGCCCGGTCTGCTCGAGCCTCCCCCTCGGAGCGGGGGACTGCGAGCCAGGCTGGGGCTCCGGCAGCAGCGGGCGAATCATCAACAAGTGCTGGCACGGAGCTCAGGCTGCAGGACACGGGGCGCCACAAATGGCCGGAAGAGCAACATGCGAGGGAGCAACAAGCAGATTTTCCAGGCTCTCTCGACGTTGATGCTGGTGCGTGTGGTCGCGGCATTGAGTGGCAGCATTAGCGCAAAATGCAAGGCTTGCCGGACTCACTCACTCAAAGCCTCGTGTTCGGTGACACATGGGCATGAATGGCACCAGCTGTCAGGCACCAAAACAAAAAATAGAAACCTTTCGTTTCCACTCAGAAGATGGGAGTGACCACAATACATCTAAAGCAGCACGGCCCCCAGCAACTTCCAGAGCAACCCTATATACACCGTCGTTCCAACATTTCTTCGGGCGTCCACGTTTTCGTGGGCCCCTGAGCTCCTTCAAGCTGTTGGAACCTTCCTCAACAACACAATTGCGCATAAAATGTCCAGATGGTTTGTCTGCCACCTTTCTCAACAGCATCAACTGCCTGTACAAGAGTGTCTGAGAAAGTTTGTGGCTCCCTGCCCGTCTCAAAACCTCACTATTAGGCACGTGACTGATGTATGAATGCTGGATGCCCAAGATCCGCCGCAGACATCGAGATTGAAAAGCATCAACTCTCCGTAACGCTTGTGTGCTGAGCTGGCCGGCGTGTAAACAGTAGAGCAAGGCTTGCCGGAGTGGGCCGTTAACAAGGGCGGGCGGCGAACGGGACAAAGAGCAAGGCTGACGCAAGACAGCCGCGGCGTCCATAGCATCAAGGCTCGCAAGTGCAGCGTTGGGTTGTGGGCCCCTGCAGGCCGGCGGCACTGCGGGTTGGCGGTGAGAGAGGTGTCTGGGTGCCGGGCGTCTGCGCGTCACCGGGCGAGACGGGCGCAGGTGCTGCTAGCGGGGTGTGCACGGGGAAGGGGCGCGGGAAGAGGACGGCGTGACCTGTGTGCGATGGGGCGACTCATGGTTGGTGTGTTGTTTCCCGTCAAGAGCGGCAGTGCGTGCGGTTGCTGGCCGACTGCCAAAACAATTTTCCAGCAGGAGCCTTCACGTAGCCGTTGGTGTCTACGACCCGCCGGACAACCCAATTCAGGTGAGCTAGCATGCCCACCGGCAGGCCCTCGACAAGGGCAGCATGGATGGCGGGGAGCGTGGCTTCATGCGGCTTCGAAGGCTGAGAGCTGACGACCCTCACTGCCGTGGCGAGGGTGGCAACTGGGACTGTTGGCGCGATTCGGAGGCTCTCAGGGGACACATGTCCGCAGGTTGGCCATGGCCAAAGCCGCTTCGGGCCCTCTGCCGCCGGGATGGCGTCGCAAAAACACAAACGGCAAGCACCTCTTGCAGGGCAAGTGGGAGGAACTGGCGTGCCGGCTCTGCGGGGCCACTGTGGGGTGGAAGGGGCAGGCAGTGCAGCGTCCCGGGAACGCGCCGACACGCTATCAAGAGCAGTTGCGTGCAGCATCCTGCAGCCGTGTGTGGTTGCTGACAGTGTCTCCCGGGCTGTCCCCGGCGGACGGCTGCACGTGCGAACCGTCAAAGAGGGGCCTAAACCACTAAACCATTAGAGAACGGGGTCTGTTTTCGTGGCAATGCCAATTTTTGCCCAGAGCACCCCTTGTTTCAGCGTTCGCCTCCTCGACCGGTTTGCGAGATCCACGACGCACACGCACTTGCCTTAGACCTGCCTTTTGACACGACAAGGTGTGCTGCCACATGCCTTCTGGCACCTTGCACCCCTGTCGGCCCCAAGCCGTCCCAATCGTGTCGGCTTGCCCAGCACAACTAGCCCGCTTCTGGCCGCAGCTATGTCCTTGCACCCCGATGCATTGCAACAATGGGAAGCACACCCCCCGGATGCACTTAGGCTGTGCTGCCCACTCTGGTCGCCTGGCCTGCCCCACCTCGTTTGGCATCCGCACTCCTCATACACCCTTCAAACTGAATGCCTGCAGCAATCTGTGCCTTTGCCCGGACCTGCGCATGTTACGATCACTCTCTCGCATTGCAGCCCCTGCCTCTCCCAGCTCACATTTGGCCATTGTGTTGCTGGCGACAAGCTGGGCACTGACAAAGCAAATGTTCAATACATGGGTGTCACGTGTGCCAATGTTGCAATACGAGCAGCAGCGCAATGGCGCAGTGGAGCTGGAGAAGCCCACGGCAGAGATACATCCTTGAAGCCATTTTGCGGCGAGCCACGCTCCAGCATGAGGACCCGCTTGCGAGCGGAGCAGTGGACCCGCTTGCGAGCGGAGCAGTGCCCGCGCGCGAGCGGCATAGTTGGCATGAGCACGCTATGGCGATAGTGTGTGTTTTGGATCCACATCGCGTGACATGGCCAACCGTGTGGCCACTCACCCGTGCTTGCTTCGCAAGGGGCAATGGGGCGCTGGCCGTCAAGGACGTGCGCCAAGTGAGCCACCCCGCGGCCGCCGCCTCGCGCAAGCAAATGGCATGGCCGCCAACCTCTGCCAGGAGCGCAGCATAGGTTTTGGCGTGTTCTGGAAGCCGTTCTCGTAGGACGGGCAGGGCGTCGGCCGCCATTGCCCCCCCAATTACGTGCGCGCCATGCCTGTCGTCGCGCGCACGTGGGGTGGCAAAAGCTGAGCGTTCGTTCATGCCGGAGCGAGTCAGGGCGGGACTGCAGGTCGCCTTTGTGCAGACGTGCGAAAGCATCTAAGGCCCGAGCTCGTCGCCTACTGCTGTCGTCCGCGTGCTACGGCCCAGGGCGCGACGCCTCGCCTATGCGCCGCCCTCCGGCGGGCATCCGTCTACCATTTCCCGGACGGACTGCCGACACCCTTTCCGAATGACCCCTGCGAGTTTGCCTTCTTTTTTTTTGATTTTTTTCACGGACCTTTTTGCGTCTTCAGGTGATTGTCCTGTCCGGCCCCCCTACTCAGGGCTTCCAAGCCATTTGCCGCTCACGCCCGCCCCGGCGCGGGTAGGCGGCTGGGCACAATGGGCTCAATGGCCCTGGCGTCAGCCAGCAACTCCGCCAGGGGCGGCTCGGCCCCA
>CAJNIZ010042656.1:40675-61612 GCA_905231905.1 Symbiodinium pilosum | reverse complement strand
ATATACTCTTTGATTGGGAAATCTCTCGTCAAATATTTGGGTGAATGCTCAAATTTTGAGATATGCCGTTTTGGATTTATAGATGTGTGTATGCATGTTTAAAAGAATAAGGAAAACCATATCTCCTATTCCCACAACTAGTGGGCCTAGCATTTGAATGGCGAGGGGTACGTCCTTGCCATTGCGAAGTGTAAGGCCATGTCCCGGGAGCCCATGGTTCCACCCCGGCATCCAGCTTAGTTTTTGCCGCTGAGGTGCAGTAAAGCGGAGAGTAACCCAGCTGGCTCTGTGCACGTGTGGGGGAACAGTTGCCATTGTGGCCACTGTCTGCGTCATCCTTCCCTCTGTGACGAGAACAGTCCGACCAATTATCATGATGCACATACAACTCCGCCTCCCAGTCACACTGTGTGCATACCTCCTGGCCGAAGGTACTCCCTGGTAGGTATTGCCAACGCATCGGGTTAGGGGTTGGAGGCAATTCAGGCTCAAAATTATGCTGCTTATGCGCCCGATTCAAACCCCCGTATCTCTTGAGGTAGGCCCCTAGCGGTTCAACTTCACTCGGGCTGAGTGAGTTATAGGAGTTGTAGGACCCTCTTTCGTAGTGTTGCTGTCTACGGTCATCTTGCGGGGGCGCCTCATAGCCCAGGGCCGGAGAATAGCGGCTCCTTAACGTTTCGAAGACTGTCAGACCCTTTTGAGTTTGGGCTTGGAGGTCAGGAGTTCCTCTTGTGGAAGATGCGTTTCATTGCAAAGGTGAACTCAGCTTGCACGACCCTATCATTTGCGTCTCTTATGAGTCGTTTTTTAATTTGTGCTTTACCACGGCACCCTCCTTCCTCTGGCATGCCTGAAGTAAAGTATGTGACGTCTCTCCAGCTGTGGGATGTTACATCTCTATAATAGAGGAGGGCCGTGTTCTCTACTTTCTGAGCAACAACATGTGCTTGCCTCAAGCTGGGGGTGTTTTGAAGGTCGATTTCCTGCTGACAACTTGGGAGCTGCCTTGGTTGCGCCCGCGCCCCATGCGCGCTTATTCGTCGCGCGCGCCCTGCTATGAGCCAGAACGAGGGCGTGCGCCAGTGATCCCTGACATGCATCGAGGACTTACACGCATGAGCAGGCGCTATGAAGTTTGCAATCAATCCGGCAGGCATTGGGGGTGACACAGTCATAAGGAGTCCCTGAGATCGTGTGAGCGCGCTGGCGGCTCTGTCCTGACCTCCTTGCAGGTCGCCCATGAAGCTGGTGCTGCGAACTGAGTAAGAGATGGTGAACCCGTGCGTTGGTCCAACTGCGGTAGTGGCGGTGACTATAGTGACATATTTGCGCAGCTGGGGCCACAGGCCACAGGCCATGGAAGTGCAGGCGCCAACCTGGGGTGTAGGGGTCATCAAGGTCCCAGTCCGCAGGGTGGCCGACCGTAAGTATTATATAATTAAAGCCTATTTAGAACCTATTTCAAACCTTATATAAAAAAAGCTATTTCTGAAACCTGTCGGAAACCTGTTTCAAACTTGCACTGCGCGCGAGACCTGCTTGAAGACTCGAACCTTCCACTTCCTTGTCCTTTATCATCAATAATTCGCCCGGCAGGCGGCAAGTAAAGTTGAGTAGGTAGCTGGCTCGAAAATCTTCACAAGATACAGCTCTATATGCCGGCCACACAAGTCGTCCCACCCTGCTTTGCTGTGTAAACTTTCAACCCTCCGAATAGACGCAGTAGTTGCCCAGCATCGGGACTGGCAGCGATGGATCCTCCATCTCTTACCAGAGCAGCCGTCTTTGCAGTCGGCGGACTAGGAAGAAGGGCACTCTCTAAGATTAGGGCGCATGTTAGCGGACTGCCTCGACCTCAAGCTCGGAACTGAAACTGCAATGAATAATAATAGGTTGATCATGCCTACTGGCCATCGAAATCGATGTACTAGCAAGGATCATCTGCCAGGACTCCAGTGGGCCCAAAGCTGTTCCATCCTGTGGCGATTCTTGGAGAAACCGGAAAGACTAGATCCCTGGCAATTGCCTCATGACAGCGGTCGTCGCACGGTCATCTACACCACCATCTCCAAGGAACCTGTGAGCTCTGTCACTGCATGCTTCGACGAGCTGATGTCGGAGTACAGTACGGTCAGAACGGCCTTTAAGACGCATACCTGCCGATGAAGAGGCCAATCAGGGCTAGCAATAAAAGCGGACAGACCCAGGGATAAAGGCCAACAAGCCGGAATGCCAGTAGTTAGCCGGCGCTCAGCACACAGTAGGAGTCAACAAGAAGCAAGAAGAAGTAGGCATCTTGCTGCAAAAAAAACGCTGCGGTCTCCGTACGCTTGCTGGGAAACCTCTCCAACCAAGAGAAGTGGAAGGCTTCCTTGTGAAAGCCACGTCCTGGAACCAAAGATCGCGGAGATCACTCCGCAAGAGGAGGATCCGGCAGCTGGAGAGGAAGAAACGGCCCCTGAGCAAGCCAACTTCCAGCCTGCGCCTGATCCTGCTTTCCCTGTCGAGTATGAGGTGCTTCCCAATAGCACACAGCCTGGCCCGCAATTATCGCTGAGATAGCCACACACAGGGAAAATTCTTAACTTAATCTTGCTGCTTGCCTGGGCACACGCAGGACAGAATATCAGGCTATAGGGTTAGAGGGTCAGTGTTCACACAGGCCTTCAATTTAATCCTGGGTACCTCCATGAGGCTTGTTCCATTAGGCCATGTTGCCCTGCAATACTCGACACATTGCGAGTTACTGACTTTAAGAGAGCAGGGAAAGCTGGTGTTCAATACCACCCTCCCAGTGCCGGACAAGTATCTAAAAGCAGACCCCTCCACACCCAAGGGTATTGGCTTCCGCCAGTGTCGTACTTACAATGCCCTGCGAACATGACAATATATGACCCTGTGTTGGAGAAACTAAGGTTTTTGCCCTCATGATACCCACTGATCTGAAGTTGTCTGTGAGAATGCTGCCCGATGGTCAGCAGCCATGCAGGCTTGGTGTGGGTGGGTTTGGGGTATAGACCCTGCTCTCCCATCCAATATGATGATGCGTGAGGCAGCAACCTAACGCGGAGAAGGCGTGGCCCTGGAAAACCCCAGAAGAGGATCACAGGGAATTTCTAACAGATTGAACAGCATTCATTTTCAGAAGCTGAAGGGTATGTCAATCCACTACAGAATCCTACAGGCTGTAACTTACTGACGCTTGGTATAAAATCTGGGAATGTATTATACAGGGTAGTTTGGGAACGGCCGCCCAGAGAATCAATTTTAGTTCGACGTGCGTCTAAAGCAGGGCCTCTGTTGCGGTAGCCAATAAGAATAAGCGGATTGCTGTTGCAGGGTTTTGCCCGAAGCAGCCTTGCAGTTTCTGCTTCGCAAATTATTGACCAACTTCAAGCCGAACGTTTGTGGAAATGCGGCCAGGGCCTACGAGATACCCGACTACTGCGCCGTCTCAGGCCTTGAAAACATTATTCAAGTGGCGTCAGCCACCTTAATCTTAGCTGGACTCGCGCGCCAGAAGAAAAACCCTTTTGGCAGCGTGGCGGAGCTGCAAAAGGGGGATGACAGCCTTGGGCTGGAAGACAACCAAAAGCCAGAAGGACTGCTACATGCAATCCGATTGGCGCAGCTGCTTTATATCATTCGACGCCAAATTGATCGCGCAGATCATCGCAAAGAGTGTGCCTGGAGGCTTATTAACGCAGGTCATAAAATTGCGAGATTTGGCACAGGCGGGCTTGGCCTCCAACCTGGACAAAATTTTTTTGCTGCCGCTTTGCGGAAGAGTTTCGGGCTATGGAGCCCACCTGTGTTGAGAAAACTTTGGAGATTGGAAAATGTTGCTATTCGAAAATGTTGTTGTTGATGGGACCATTTATACTCTATAGCCACAAGAGGATATTTACTGCGTGGAACAAGGCTGCTTGAGTCGAATTGACACATCGGAAACTGCAGCACCGCTAAACGAAATTTCTGGCAAAGGTGTGGAGCAGCAGCACGGTGGCCGTCAGCTATCGACATCCATGAGTCAGTCCGTAACATAAGAGTTTAGTAGAAGATTAAGGAGTGGTGTCCTCTTTCTGCTAGAATGAGTCCAAGGGCCCCACTAACTTCTGCTTGGTTGTTGTTTGGATGTTGAGCATGGTACCATGTTGAGCTAAACATGATCAAAGAAACTGGATTCTACGCCTGCTAACTTTTTCAGGGGAGCATTTGAGAAAGAGACGTGCCCTGCAAAAATATCTAGGTCTAGGAGTAGCTAGTCTTTATGTAGAACCTCTCCGAAGAGTTCTGTGAACTGTTGTAGATAAAAATGCTCTTCTGAAGGTAACAAGGAATGTCGAAGTTGCTCAAACGCTGGAATACTCCATGAGGGCGGAGTGCCAAGGTCTCTAACGCAAGCCTGAAACTTGTTGAAAAATGTGATCCCATGGAAGTAGAATGAGGGTAACAACATTTTCAAGTTGGAGACCAAGTTCCTGAATGGACGCAGGGAGAGGGAGGTTGTAATCTAAGATGACATTCTCAATGAGGGGAATGAATGCTTTTCAATACATAGCGTGAGGATCATTGAACAATCCCGTGAATGTTGCGTGATGTAATTGGATATCCAAGCAGAGTGAAGTATGGCGTCTTCATCATGAGAAGTTTTCTGCCTGAAGCTGAGAAGAAATCACATCAGTAAATTTAGGAAGCTATAAAGAGGGTCATCATCTTTGGGGTAGATGGAGGGCACCAAGGATTTTTTTGCGCAAACCAGCCTTGCTCAGCGAGCACACCAGTTCCGGTGGTCGGTAGGTTAAATCATGCAAGGATAGTGAGCCTCTCGGGCTCGATCCTCAAAAGTGAATTAGTGCGACGCCTCCGTAATCAAGCCAACCAGAACCAACAGACAAAAACACAACATCCAATTCCTTTATGGAAAGCAAGGACCCTCGTGAGGAGTGAAAACAGGCCCCCGCGCGTGGAATTCACATTCGGCATCCAGAACCGTTTTCTAGCAAAGAATTCCTGTGCGGAGCAACCCCTACGGGTGTCCGACCGGCAGCCGGGTCAAAGTGAACTACTGCCTGGTCTGGACCGCGCCCCTGGGCCAGCGTACATCACCGCGCCACTACACACGGAGGAGTTTGGAACCCTCTACCCCGCCAACGTGCATGGCCTGCCGCGCTTCCTTCCGAGTCTCCCAAAGGGCCCTGACTCGGATCATGGCCCCATCATTACGACCCCTCTGACCAGATACTCGGAGGAGAATCGGCCTGTGGAAATTGAGAGAGAACTGCTTGCTGGTACTGCTGACCGAGTAGTAGACAGTGGAGCTGTGCGTGGGTCCAACCGCGCTTGTGGCCGTAATGACAGTAACGTACCTGCTCAATCAGGGCCACAGCCTGTAGAAAGGCAAAATCCAGCCTAGCTATATATCGCCTAGCAGCTTGTCCCAGACTGGATCGGTGAAATGGTGGTATCAGCGGTGGAAGCCACCTACCTTTAACACGCAAGGGTCTGCCCGTTAGGAAGCGACTGGGGACAGGGAGAGTAGCGCGGAAGACAAGCCGGCCTTGCTCTCGCAGGGTAATAAGTTCGCAGTACCGAGAGTACTGGAGGCCTGTGTGGCAGAGGGGTACCAGCCTCATGGAGGTCCCTAGGATGAGGTTAAGGGGCTGTTGGAATTTGGACGGTGTGGCCAACCCTTCCAGTCCGATGGCCTGATACTCAGTCCTGCAAACTCCTAGGCGCAGGGCAGGGTGACAAAGAGCGTTCAACATTCTCCCAATATGCGGGGAGTTGAGCGTAAGCTGCAAGGCTTGGGGCTTATCCGCATCTGGTCCCTCTAGCCCTGTGTGCATGAAAGACGGATCCGGTGCAGGCTGGAGGTTTGTCTGTTTAGGCGTCAGTGCTTCCTCTCCATCTGCTTGCTCTTCCTCCCGGGGTGCTATTTCCGCAAGGGCGGGTGCAAGAATGTGGCTCTCGATGAAGCTACACAGCTCCCCAGGCTGCATTGGCCTGCCGGGGAGCATCCTAAGGCCGCAGCGCTTCCTTTGTAGGAGGGCACCTATTTCTTCCTGCTCTTTACTCACCCCTCCTATTGGCTGCGTAAGGTCCCCTATCCACATTTCCAATGCGAAATGCCTGATGTCAGTTGAGTGCCTGCTGACAACTGGCATGCCCGCTTGCTGCCCTTCGTCTCTGGCATGTAGCCAAGTAGTTTCCACAAAGTCCTTCAGTGGTGTCCAGGAATTCCTTTCATTATACGAGGCCAGACTCCAACTTGCCATACGTAAGAGCGAGCATCATGCGAGAACCTGGACCATAGCTATGAGGCTATCAGGGTTCAATCGCTGATCTGGGACATGTATGTTTGGGCGTACTCAACTATGAACGTGAACGAGTTCCTGTCGCCGATTACCGCTGTTAACAGCGATGGCTACCGGAAAGATCGTCCCAGTCACGGAGAAGGACAAAGGAATCTTATTAGTGCCCGTGTCCGTCTTCTTCTGTCCAACGCCATTGGGATCAAGACATTTCGATATTGTTCCTATCGAAACATGCCCAGAGACAATGTTGTGAAGGACGGCATCTACCACATTTGTATTGAGGGCATGCTTGAGGGACAGAAGAAAAGGGAGAGAATCGACCCAGAGGTCATGTACATAGCCATGCAAATGGGCGTCCAGCTTGGCCCGGAGTATCGAAAGCAATACAAGCAAAGGTTCATCGATGTGGTGAATGGCCAGCTCACCATTTGGACGCACTGGGGCAATGTACGGAAGTGGCAACAAAAGGCACGCGCCGCCATGTTCCGTTCAGGATTAAAGCAGATTGAAGACGACAGCGAACGCGGCGTTGCCTATGACCTCGCTTTTGACCTCAATGCTATGGACACGTAAACTGATGAGACTTCGACAATCGCTGCATCCGATCGCCATTTTGGTGTGTCACGGATGAATTTTGCGTCCTAGGGTCTACCCTGGCGCCTGCTGAGTGATGCCGATATGTCTCACCATGCTTGTCCTGGGGTCTTCCCCGACACTGAGTCGTTTGAATAGCTCTAACATACTGAGTGCCTTCGTGTTGCTGTGCAAAAGTTCACGCTCCTGTGTTTAGTTCGTCTCACGCAACTAGTTACTGCTTGCTGTGGTGTTGTTAAACTCTACATTTCCACCTTCTCATTGGTGTTGTATGTTATGTGTATGGTCGAATGTTGTTTGGCTCAAAGCACCCCCTTAGCTGAAGAAGCAGCGGGAATAATCGTAGCTGTTTGCCTTTGGCATTTGACCTACACGACAAATCAAGCAGAGCTGTGACGACCAGTGGAGTGAAAAGTTTGCGTGGAAGCAAGGGCGCTGTGCTTGAGGTTTACAACCTTATCACTGGCCAATCACCCTTTTACATAAACCCAAAACCCTTGCGTAACAAGACTTCGGAGTCATGGTGCTAAGGATTACAAGTCATCCTACTATGTTCATTAAATTCATGAGAGGTTTAGGGTTTAGGTTTGGTGTTTAGGGTAGATCTATATGCTAAGTCAGAGGAGCCTCCAAGTACATGGTAAACCTGTCTTTTGGTCGCCGGCTTGAAATCTTATGCCTGTACACTGTACAATTTGTTTGCCTTGGCCCTCAACAGCATGGGTCTTGTTGAGCCACAGCCCTAGGGCCTCTTTCTGAGGATGGGGAAGTTGGAGAACTATTTTCAACAAACATTAGGACCTGCAACGTGAAAAAAGTGTCTGGGTTGGCAACATTAGTGGACATGTTTATGGCAGTGCTAATAGACATGTTTACGGCAGTGTTACGTTGCTTGTGGATCTAGAAGTTTTTGACTCTTGTGCGTCGGTGGGCTGCGAGATTCTGGATGCCCGTCAAATCTCTGTCAGCCCATGTTTTTTTTTTTGCATTCCCACCCATTTTCGGATTCGCCTGGCCTCTCGCATGCTGGTGCTAGTGTTCGCGCACGTCAAAGCATTTCAAAGCCGTGTTATGATTTTCTGCTGCACAGTGTTCATGAACTTCGCCAGGACGGGACTTGAAAGCTCAAACGCGAAGTTTTGACCCGGCAAAGTATATGTGCAGCTGACTGAAGCCTTGACTGCCCAAGCGGGGCGTTGGGGGTGCCAATGGCTGCCGTCGAAGCCGCCAAGGCAGTCACCCACTCACCACTCGTCTTAAGCAAAACTTGTAGTCTTAGCATCAAGATGCACACTTGGTGCTGATTGCAGGTAGGCCCATTGTGAGCACAACACAACACTACAGCGGATGGTGTTGTCATGTGGGCGAATTACATGGATTTGACGGCCTTTTCCTGGTTTACTGTGATTGCTTCCTCATGATTTCGCCCGAGTCAGCTAATATCGTTTTCAATCTTATTATGAAGATGATGACATCAAAATCTTGCTGCAATTATCAAAGCTTTGCTGAACGATCAAAATCGAGGTGGTTTCCCGTGTTGAAAGTCATCACTCAACATTCTCCCATAATAGCACGGCACAGTTGTCCTTCTTGGAAGCGATGTGATCATAAGATTGGCGTTGTCCATGTTCACAATGCAAGGACACGGTTCGTCTAAGACTTTAAATCGCCAGCTTTCAAACTCAAACCCTAGATCTTGAAAACGAGCAGGCTGCCAAACTTTTCATGGACTTCAATGAGCCCACTTCTGCGCCCAAAGCCCCAGTTTCTCGTGATGGTTCACGTGCCAGTGCTGGACCCCCAAAGCCCGAAACCTTTGGCTGTGTTTAACTTTTGGCAGAAGGTTTTGAGTGAGTTTGTGATAGAGTGTTCGGGCTCTTCAAATTCAGATGTTCGGCAGGGCATGAAAAGCGCCTCCCAACGAATGTCCCCAGAATTTACAATCAGTGGCTTGGACACAAGGTGTGTTTCACTTCATGTTTGGTGTGTTTTCAAAGCGCATGTAGGCCTATTAGCTTCTGGTCCCGAAGTGTGATTTTGCAGTAGAAAGTTGCGACTGCGGACACTTGCCAATATTCAAAGCCTCACACTTGAATGATAATCACTTGAAGAGGACAACCATTCTTGGATCTAAGGCCCATATCCTGCAGAATTCCCGGCGGTCCATGGATTTAGTCCACAATGAACCCAAAACCCCAACAACTTGAAAACCCAAACATTCTGAGCCCAGAAGCTAAGGCCTGCTGCTGAGGGTGCGAGACCCAACGGTTCTTATTCTTGGCACATGAGCATCATGAGTGGCCCGTTACAGATGCAGAACATTCTCAGAGTATGGCTCAGCAGATGTTAATATGTTCTAGACGTTAAGAGTCTTGACTTCAAAGGTCGTACCATAATGGCGGTTGGGATTAGCCAGCTGCAACGACTTGGCTTTCTTGCTCCTGTGATCAGAATTTCTTGTTAGACTCAAGTGATACAACACATTCGGGATGACTCCAGGATCCAATCCATGGCTTTTGAGGGGAAATTCACCTAAGAAGTCGTTGCTTTCGTGTGGGCTACTGCTTTTTGGGATTGCAGACCGGCGGGGTTCAGCAGTTATGTTCGGGCAACAGTTGACGTTACATGTGCCTACGACCAGCAAGATGGACCTCGCCACATGTTGGTGCTCTTGTCCGCTAGCGCCAAACCACTGGCAGATAAAAAGTGTAGCTTGAAAGTCAGATTTTTTTCAGTCTCAGTTTGGGATCCGATAGTGTGGGACAGTCCGAGGATACAGAAACTCCACGGCCAAGTCTCAGAGGTTCTCTAGCTTTCACTTGTACCAAGTCTGCACAAAAAACAAGAACCTCATGAATACAGAGATACCTGTACACAGGCAAATGAATGTCGCATATTGGCACACACATCGATTTGGCAACATGCTTCCTTGTTGCGTGCGTGTGTGGTTGGCAAACCATGGACCCGTATTCGTGATTGACAATGCCAGACCCTCCTGCTCAGGGTTGGCACCGCGTTTGCGGCTGGAGGCTTGTTTTGGGTCGAACGGTCACGGAATGCAGGTGCTGCAAAGCGGTATGGTAAAACTGCAAGATCATCTTGTCTGCAGATGCTGCAGGAATTTGCCGGGAACACCACAAACGCCATGGAGCGACTAATGAATGGCATTGATTTTCTTTCGTCAGCAAGAGGTAGCAGTCCCACTTGAATGGCTATACTGCCACAACACAGATGTTCAGATTTCAGAGCAGTGACGCTTTGAGGAGGTAGCTGTGCTGGTTGCTATTTGAAAACTATTTCACATTGCAGGGCGCAACGAAGGCTGTTTATTCACATATCCGGCCTAGTGGCTTTCGGCAACAACTTGCCTTGACCTGCAGGATGCGCTCGAGACCTTCCTGAGCCGGCTCCCTGCATGGAGGGGAGGCAGAGATATGAAAAGAGGGTCTGCAAGCTTTGGGCAAGGTTCAGCTTGCTGTCTTAGATAGCGCTGGAGTTCGGGTTCGTGGAGCATGTCTTGAGTTGGGTCATCTGCAGGATGCAACTGCATCGTAGTTTTCCCCTTCCCAGCCTTGCGGCATAGCTCCTTTGTATGGATCTCGATCTAGCCGCACAAGACAAGATTCTCACACTGTACTTGTCGTAGCCTTCTCTCCTCGGTCCCTAGAAGTTTCACATGGTGCTTGTTGTAAATTGTGGTGCATAGAACGCTTGTAAGATTACATACGGATGGTCCAACTCTAGAAAAGATGGAACTTTCCACGCGCATTTCCTTTGCATTTCCTTTGCCTTACTGCAAGCCCGAAGGGTGCAACCCGCACTGGACTCTCCTCTCCCCCTACCCACTTGCAAAGGGCAGCGGGAGAATGGCCGCAACGCCCCAAGTGAGTCTCCTGAGCGAGACGGACACGCAGCAGCAGAGGCTTTCGCAATAATTTCAAGGGATGTTTTCAGTCAGCAAGATGCTCGGAGTGGGGGGCCTTGGCTCTAGACAGCGTAAGTTATGTGTAACCAAGTCTAGCTTTGGAGACTGGATGTTATACACAGCATTCCTAAATTCATTGAGGCCCCTTGATTTCCAAAGTTCCAAGGATGCAAGGCTTTACTTGGTTCATCCGACAGGGAAGAAATGAGCGTGCACTGGAAGTCTGTGAGACAGAGGCCGGGAGCTTCCACTAAGAACCGGCCTATTAGCAGTCATAGCCCCACCACAAGCTTTGAAGCATTGAAGGCCAAGCATGCGCACGTTGAAGGCCAGTCGAAGCGTAAGCCGGCGACGACCCTGGAAGGACAAGAAGGCGCCTTGACAGCCAGAGTGGATTCGTGCGATTGGATTCAATTTTTCCATAGATGGAGTGGATCTAAATCCAAGTGCCGATTTGTATGGATGTGGGTTGGAGAGGAAGAGATTGAAAGTTCGGCTTCGTTTATAGATATGAGGATGCCGTCAAGAGATTTTGCAACTGCTTGGGGTATCCCGAATCCAAGGCCACTGAGATTTCCAGTTTTTCAACTTTTTAGTAAATTTTCAAGAGTTCCTAAGGCTATGGTTCTTGTGGCAAGCTTCCTCTGGAGTTGATGTGCTCAACTTCGCTTTGAATCTGCTGGAGCTGTTGTATCGAAGCCAGGCTCCTCCTGTGAGGTTTTGTGGGTTTTGCCATGGTAACGAAGAAGGCTCAATGAGACCCAATACGCGGCATCTACACAGCGCCCTCCTTTGCCCAAAGCTTCAATTCAAGCCTGCCAAAGTCTAATTCCCAAAGCTAAAAACTTAAACGCCATGGGCAGTTCTGAGTACCCGGGAATCTAGTTAGACAAGTTGCCTCTTGTCCTGACTGTTGATTTCCTCCCTGTCCACAGCCCAGCAGCCGCACGCATCTGAAGCGAGCAATCCTCAGAGTAATGCTAATTTGGTTTTGCATAATCTTAGCCGAAACCCTCAAACGAAGATCCTCACATTGCGTCTTGCGTCTTACCATGCGTCTGGCGTTGAAAGAGGACCGCTCAAAGAGCCGAAGCCGGGACCGGCGTCGGCCAAGTCCTGTTCCTGTGAAGTCAAGGCGGTACACGTCATGTTATTGTGGTCAGTATGGCTCATCTTGGTTCCCCGTTTCCAAGAATATTCTCATTATTGATCTCAATATAGTCCTAGGCTGTTTTTTCATTTCTGCAAGAGACGAGTGGCAAATTCCCCTACTGTAATCATAATATTCTTCGCTTAGGTGTTGCGGCTGTGTGGTAAGGAAAGGCGGTAGGCCCATGCAATTTCTCAGAACAAGCCGTCTTTCGGAGCTGTACTCTTCTGAGGGGAGTCCCATGTGGCCTCGCTTCAATTTTTGGCTGTGCTTGCCAATGTCATTGGTTGGGAAGTGGGAACTATGTAAGAATCAGTATGCGGATGTTTAGGAAGCTGCAGGGCTTAGGAAATTGGACCTGGTCTTGAGCAGTTGAGTCGACGCATTTCAAGTGTTCTTGTTCTCCAGTAGAACACAGATTGAGACTTTTGTGAAGCACCACAAGTTTACAATCGCATATAATCGCCCTTTTCCTTGCATCAAAACATCGAAGCCTTTAAGGGTGCCAGATTTTGTGACATTCAAGTGTAGCCATGCCACGTCTGTGCCGCACAGTGCATCAGCTAGGGTTTCCTCACGCATGTTCACGTGCCCAGCGCTATTGGCTTGTGATTCCCTAAGTACGCACAAACGCGCAGAGATGCAGGGGCTCCAACTTTGACTCCGGGCCGAAGCGAGCGGCACCACCAGGTTCGATGCTGGGCACCCCACCGCCCAAGGAGCTGGAACTTAAGGGCTTTGATCGGCCTGTTGTGTTGAATCCATCACAGACTCCAAGAATTCAAGCATGGACTGCCGTAGGCGAAGGCCATTTGAGGGAAAGTTGTGGATAAGACGTTGCATCTACATCATACTGTGGCGTTTAAAGGATGGGGAGGATTTGGAGGTAGGCTTCGCTTCTGCATCCTAGAAGGGCAGGCCAACCCTTCAGGGCTTCCACTTGCACTTACATTGCATTGGCACACTTGAGAACCTGGCGAACTCTATACGCAATTGTGCCTCAGAAAAAGGTTATGGCCCCTGCTACAGGTGATTTTTCAGGATGCTCAGACATGATGTATGTGTGGAGTGTCCAAGCCCAGAACGAGTGAATATTTCAAGGGCATGGATCTGCACTTATCAGGATCATCTCTGTTGTTGAAATCTTTCCCTCATTGTGATCATAAGGCAGATTGCCGTCTCTGTTTCTTTGGCTCCAGCTATGCTTCATGCCACAGAGCGTACGCGGTGGGGAGCCTAAGCAAGGTTGCAGGTCATGAGTCATGAGTATACGGTTTCGGGCAGGGGTGCCCGCTTGAGGAAGTGGGCGCCATGTAAGACTTGGCTCTGTAATGGCTGTGTAGCAGCATCACGATCCAAAGTACTCTAACTGGCTGTCGCTCTTAGAGCCACAACAAGAACTCCAGTAGCACATGTCTATGCCGCTTGCTACTTCAATTGACTTCTGAGCCCTCTCCATTCGGCCCTGTTTGAAAAAAAGCCGCGGACCTGCGCGCCGTGCGGCCGCAGCGGCTCGCTGCTCGAAAGGCTGCTGGACAAAGGTTCTCATGGAGAGCGGGGAAGGGGGGGAAGGGTAGAGCTCTTTGATGTTTTTCCATTGTCATCTACCTGAATCCTGCATGCTCAAATTGGATGGGAAGGCCATGGCTTTCGAGCTGCGTGTGGGTATGGGGGAGGCGCCTGCAGGCCGCGACCATTTTGAAAGCATCTTTCGGGCCTTGTCTTTTCCGAGCGCGTCAGCCAACTTGCGCTAAGTGTTGAAGGTGTTGAGGCAGCGCTTGTGGCTTACTGGCCTAGCATTGTAGTGCCACCTTTGAAGTTTTGGTCCCTTCCAACTTGAGAGTTTGGCAAACCAAGAAATCCAGCTCGCTCAAGGATTTAGGGACATGGAGCAAGAGCTAATAGTTCTACACGCTGATGCAAAGGCTTGTCGGATGAGAAGGCTACATGTCTCGTGTGTGCAGCTGACCCTTTTCTTCTTGTGTAGGTTCCAGAGGCCGCAGCCAAAAAAACACATGGCGCATACAACAGTACCCATCCACACGCCCATCAGCCCAAAAAACGCAGCATCCAGCTGAGGAAGTGGTAGCCTTAGGCTACAATGCACTCGGATGTGCTTGGTGTGCAAAGCTCTTCGCAAGGTGGCCATTTGGGAAAGCCGCTTCTGCTATCGGTTCGGCCGCCCGTTGGAGCTCATCGGACGACTTTCGGCTGCTTCAATGGGGACATGTTTGGCATTTCATGTGGAAATGGTTACTTTTTCAGTTAAATGGATCCCGGTGGTGATGCTGGTGCCAGTCTCATACCTGCAGAACATGGAGCCTGAAAGTCATCATTTGATGCTAGCGTGAACTTGGCGCATCGTTGTGCTCTGGACAGTGGGGTCGACAACAAGACTAGAGTTAATCTGACCACATTAAGAGGAACCGACGTAATTGCCAGCCTGAAGCACGCGATTCCGACTCAAGTTTAAGCTCAGGCCGTCAGACATCAGCTGCGTGATTGACGTGTCGGTGACTTAGACGAGGGCATCTGACAGAAGCGCACTAAAGAGGCAGGGCTCCAGGTTGTTGATGGGCTTTTTTCCAGGATCAGAAAAGGTGTCATGGAACCAGTGCGATTCAGTATTTGGCCAGAGAAACATGCTTCCATGTTGTTGCGAAGACGGTACAAGCATGGAAGTCCTGATATAGCCCATGATGTAGCTAACACTTGGGATGCTGCAACAGGGACGGCCTTGCCAGAGGCTATCTGGATGACAAACTATAGGAGTCTCTGAAGTTTTGCTACTTATAGAGAGTCTGCAGGTGAATGTGAGCTGACAGGTTCTTCAGAGCTTCTGCAGATTGCTGCCTGCAGCATCACATAGTAAAGCAAACAAAAAGAGAGACAGGACAGAAGGATGAGGGCTCCTGTCTCTAATCTCTTACCTAGTTCAACAATGCTTGGTGCTAATCCAGAAACCACACTTCACTCAAGACTGGTGCCGCCAGCTGAGGTCTTGGTCCATGAGCATGGAGGCAAGCGTGAAGGCCGAAGGGCCTTCACTTTGTAATCAGTTTGCACATAGGCAAACTTTAAGTCTGGAGCTCGCTGCTGTCAATCCGTACATCCAAAGTCACCATCAAGAAAGGTGCCACCGATTAGCAGTGCCCAGAAGCCCGAAGCTCGAAAGCTTTAAGCCATGGAGAGTGAAGGCAGCTTCGGGTGCAGTTGAGAGCAATGGCCTGTCAATGCTAGCTGCGGCCCCAGTGCAGGGTCAACAGCAATTGCCTGAAAGCAGGGCTTGGGTTTGTAACATTGTTGTAAAGTTTGGGAGGAGGGAGAAACCATGCCGCTGTGAGAAGGACAGAAGTCGGTCCTTTAAGATCATGATTTGGACTGGTGATAGACTCAATTCAGGCAATGTTGTTTGACTGTCTTTTCGGGCCAAGGAGCTGTTTTGAAAGATGATTTCATGAAAGAGCTCTTGGGAGCTTTTGGGGCTTCGGCCAGACCACCTGGCATTCAGTGAACCGAGTCCCAAAATCAACCAAACATGGCGAAGTTCAAACTCCAAGCTTTTTAACATTCAGCCCTAGGACGTTGCGAAGCATGCGGTGCGGACCGTAATCCAGACCCTTGACGCGCAGGATTCCATATTCTCGGGCACGGCAACGGTTGCTCTGATGATGGTCGTGTTGAAGCTCCTGTAAGCTATTTGGCGCCCCTCTGAAGATTAAGTTTTCATCTCTTTCGAGCACAGGGCCTGTGGTGCTGGAACGGTTTGTGAGGTAGGTGGCTACGCCGCTTGATGAACGATTCAGCCCACACGGTCTCAGCCTGAAAACAGGTCCCATGGGAAAGAACAGAATTGGCCGTTAGTTCGATTCATGTGCTCGGAGCGTGCCACATAGAAGGGACCGAAGCCGGGTTGATTGGATGGGTTGAATGAGCGCAGGCGCTCGACAGCCTACATAGCACATCGCAAAGTCAACTCAGGGTGCACTGCTCTGGCACCAGCTATTTCACGGCAATGTTACGCTGTCATCCGTTATGTTCTATCATCTAGCATGTTCATGCTTGACCTGGACAACAATCGGGTTTTACTCTGGGAGGACCGCCTCTGCGTGATCACCTTCTGCAGGCAGGCGGAACTTGCAAGAGCCTCAGAAGCTCAGAGAAGTTCCTGTGTGTCGAGCCCGACGAAGCCCACCCATGAGGCTCCTGCAAATTCCATCTAGCTCGTACCCTCGTGAGCCCTTTCACACTTGGCCTTGTTGCTCTGTTACTAATGTACCCTTTCCACGCTGAAAACGGAGCTTGCATCCTACCTAGGTTCTGCCGCTCTCCTACATGGACGAGGCACGAATGTTCAGTGCGGGAATGTTGCTAGGTTGGCTTGGTTTGAAGTTTCCAATGCTGTGGGGCTGAGATGAGCGAGCTTTTCTGTTTCCGTGGCTCTGATCTAGATGGATCTTTTCGGACATAGTAAGATGTGGAGTTCAGAAAGGCATGTCCACACGCGTATCGACAACACTTACGTGTGAAAGCCAGAATGCCAGAATCTCGTAGCCACGAATCCTAAACGCTATCTTCTTGAAGATTACTGGTTCCTCGTCATGGCTCCAACTCCAAAGCCCCAACCTTGAACTCTGCTTAGACTCAAGCGTGCATTGCAGGAGGGAAAGGCCAAAGCAGATCAGGTCCTCGAAAGGATGACCTTCGGAAGCGGCAGCATGGCCTTGAAATCAGGTTCTCAGGGTAAGAGCAGCGATGGTGGGCTTTGCTCAACAACGTGTTTGATAATGTTATATGCGGCACTGAGTTGCAAGCCCCGGAGAAGTTCTGTTGAATTCGCGCCACTTTCCACAGTTCAAGGTACTGCGCTGTGGCAGGGGCTAAATGCCAGCCAGGGCCTTCTCTGGAGCAATGCGCGGCGGAAATCATGCCTCATGTGGTTGACAAAAGAAGTTCTTCAGGACGTGTAGTGTTTTTCTATCCATCCTCTGTGGCTGCCTTGGAGCCTCAAGGCCCCATTTCTAGCCTTGAGCCCTTGCTTTTGGCAGTGCAGGATGAGAACCCCAGAGTTCCCAATTCCTCGCTCTGACTTAAAAGGCAAAGATTGGAGTAAGTGAACTCCTTCCACAACAAATGGATATGATATTCCGTAGAATCTCTGCCGATGATGCCACGTATGAAGCACCCTCAACCCGGCCTGCTCGCCTCAGGCTTTCAGGAGCTCCACGGCAAACAGCGTGAGGTGCCTTCGGCAGCCAAGGACTTGAGTTGTTTGATTGGGATTTAACATTTGTAAGAAAGCAGAGGGCCTTCAGCACTTCAGCTGGTGTATCCGTTCACTTGTGCCTCCATAAATTCTGTCACGGGACGCTGAGTCCGGGTGTCGTTGGTAGTTCACACCCAAACCGAACTGCGACACCAACGCTTACACAGCCTAACCTGCAGCAATCCCAATGTCTGTAGCTGCTACAAGATCAGCCTCCCAAGTAAGAGCACAGGCTAGATTTCGCTGTAAACCTGGAACATTCAACTTCAAACCTGTTGACCTATTGCTTTCTTCTCAATATGCCGAGATGTGCCAAGCATTGTTCTGAAGTGGATGACTACAAACCCGGAGTTCTTTCAGTGAAGCTTCATGCCAGGGGAGCTTCTGTCATACCATGCTGCTAACGGATGGTGAGACGGAAGATTGCGTGGGGCACCAAGATGGCAGCCACTGCTCAAGGGTCTCGATGAACTTTTGGAGTTCCAGCAGCTCTTGTGCATGGTTCTGACAGGTTTGGGTTAAGGCAGGTGCTTGCTGTGCGTGCTAGCATGCATGGTCCTGCTATGCTGAAGGCTGGCCTCCTTCAGATGCGAACCAGCAAGTGCATGCATACGTCTGCGGATTCTTTGCCCAGAAAAAGGTCTAGGTTGTAGGAGTTGAGATGTTTCATTGAACGATTGACAGCGAGTACTGCCGTACAAGGGCAAGGTCGTTTAATGATCAGTAATTTCGAAAGCTCCATGTTGTTCTCGCGGCTGTTAAGGATCAGATCATGCAGCGATTGCAGGACATGGGCCTGGGCTTGACTTGTTGCCAGGTTTGGTGTTGCCAGGTTTGGGGTTGTTTTTTTGGGCTCGTGGATTTGGCGTTGGTTTGTCAGGCTTTCAGGATGTGGTGCTTGGACTTGCAATGCCTTTATGGCAGAAGTCAATCCTAGTAGGTTTAGAGAGCTGCCAACCCTAATGCCGAAGCCTCAAATAGCTTGCTAAAAACTTCACCGCTGCAAGCTCCCCAGTTCCGAAATGAACTGCAAAACCAAAGTCCCAAGCCCGTCGCGCAGCCTGTGCTTGTTTAACCAGCCAAGATGAGCTGGGAGGCTTCCCAGAAGATTGTAGGATTCGGGTTGAAGTGACTGCTGGGCGTTGTCATCCGATCCCTTAACACCCTTCTCTTAGCTCTGCTTGCAAGTAGAGCTGATGATATCTGATTGGTAGTTAGCTCCCCGAAGGATGCAAAGAGCACCTATGGCAATCGGCTTCCTGGTACAGTCTCCACGTTTGGATTTGGCCTCTTGGATGCAGAGATCCAGACAGTTTTAGGCTCAAGAGATCCTGCGCCTCAGGTTGGTTTGAACGCAGTTTTAAGGAATTTTGTGGTGATGGCAGCCTGATGGAATGTGCCAGAATGTCACGAATTGAGTTGAGTATAGTAAGGCTTTATCAAGGCATTCTATGGGTTCGATGCAAAGCATGGCATGCTAAACACCTGAGAAAGGATGCGCAATGACTGGAGCAAAGTATCTCTAAGGAATGGTGGTAAAGGTTTTACACTTGGAGTTCGGACTGTGGTTCTCGGCGGAACTTTGCTGAACAAAAGCTTGAGTCCTGAACGTCTATCAGCAACGCTGAAAGAAGGAGGAATGCGATCAGAGTTGAGATGCAGTTCACGGGTCCCTTGCAAATCAACTTTGCAATCAGGGGGCGGAACTAAAACATTATCCTGTTGTACGAATGTTGTTTGGAAGACTTGTTGGGTTAGGTTATCAGATGTCAGCCGTTAGCTAAAGAGGATGGCCACGAAGCATGCTTAGACTTGCCGTGAAACCTAGAGGCAGCTACTGTAGAGCAACCCTGTCAGGCTTCTGGAATCCTTGAGCTAGACTGTTGAGGATGCTGTAAGCTAGCTGAGCATTGTGCAGGCTACGAGATTGACAGCAAGCTTCTGGTGCAAGCCTCAGACGAACCAAGCCCTGAGTTGGCAAAGCGTGCCCCGAGTGCATTTCTTGTAACAATTTGTATCACGTGGCTTGTCATTTTCTGAACAATCAAGCTGTTGGGCTTGGAGAGGCAACAACAGAGGGCCTTTTAAGGATGACTGAGCCAAAGGTTTGTTGGCTGTTTTTCCTTGAGTTGATCGCGCAGTCCCGCGCGGGCTTGTAAACAGAGTTCAACTGTGGTTCCCTCCCAAGGCATGCTCCACAATGGCTCATCCCAAAATGCACATGTTTGGTTGGACGTCGTCAATTCACCCTCAACTGGCTGAGCGGCTGAACTGGATACACCAGTCTCCGAGTTCGTTTTTCGTGGCCATGCGTTCCAAATGCTTTGCTTGTGAGCGGAGGTTCGGGTCGCATCATTCTGTGATGGGACCTATGCTTTCATCCCGGATGCAGGGTTTGCGGGGGGCTCTGCTGTGTAGGACACGGTGGGGCCTTTTTTCATGACCATGAACACAGTTGGGAGGCTTTTTTGAGCGCAGGCTTGCCTGCTGTTTTCTGCAGCTATGGTTTCTTTCAAGGGAACAGCAGTCCTTTGTACTTACTGCAGGTTCTGGGATCACAAACGTCCAGGTTTCTGCAGGGCAGGTGGCGAGCATGAGTGTTTGTACATGTCTGAGCATTTCTGTTCACATGACAAGTCCGGTTAAGAATCCTAACAAGGATATGTGTGGGCATACAGAGGGCTGATTGATTTTGTTAGGAAGGGGTGCATTGGCTTTTGTCAGACATCCCCATGTTTCTGGCTGATGCAAAGGGTCTGCCGCAAATCTTCTGGCTTGATAGTGGAGGCATACTCCTGCAAGACCTTCTCCCTTGGCAGGTGAAGTCTATCCGCGTGACAGCCATACATGACAACCCAAGCGCACTCACAGCCGAAGGCAAATCTTCAAATCTTGGGGCCTTGCGGACCTAGCAAGTTGGTTGGAGTGGAGTTATGCAAGAGCTCGCCTGCTGAGTTTGTAGGCCCGTCCGAAGCCCTGAGAACGATTCCATCAAGTTCTGTCTCAAGCACATATGGCCTGCTAATGCCGTATCGAAGCCAGGCCAGTGCATCTCAAAGCAACAACCTGAGCCTGCGCCCAGAACAAGAACAAATGCTCTGTAAGTTGGGAATCCATGCCTGAATAGAACCCATTGCGGTACTATTAGGCTTATGTTGGGCTTATATGGGGATACTGGAAAAGAAAATGGAAACTATTTTAATGGCTTATATAATTCTCCAAAATGTACCCCGTTCTACAGCAGTTTCCATTTCATCTTCCATTATTCCNNTCCTTGTCTTCGGTTTATACTTGGGCGACCATTTCAGCTGGTTTAAAGGACTCGCCAAAGTTTCGCGAAAGAGGACGCGAAAGGATTACTTTTTTTTCGCGAAAGATGTGTGACAGCAGTGTCGTTCAGTAAAGTAAGGTGATTCGCGAAAGGAACTTTAGATTTCGCGAATGAAGCATCGTAAGCTTTAGGTCCTTGCGTGCGGTCAACGCATTTCCCTTCTTGCAGTCCGATCGCGGGAGGATTTCTTACATCACCCAGCCGTTTTGTGCGAAGCTTTTTCTGAGATCCATTGATATTGCAGGCATCCCCTGGCCCCTAGACAAGGATTGTCTGTGCACTTTGGGGGAAAGCCTCGCAGTGAACGGGCATGCTCAAAGGTGAAAGGGTTGCAAGTCTTTCTGAAGCATC
>CAJNIZ010042656.1:0-40575 GCA_905231905.1 Symbiodinium pilosum | reverse complement strand
GCAGCAGCACCACCACCACCACCACCACCACCACCACCACCACCAGCAGCACCAGCACCAGCACCAGCACCAGCACCAGCACCAGCACCAGCACCAGCACCACCACCACCAGCAGCACCACCACCACCACCACCACCACCACCACCACCACCACCTCCACCACCACCAAATATCGCTATGACGGCTATCCAATCACTACTTCCACGTCGGCTGCTGCTGGACATCTTGCCGTGTTCCAAGTTTATTTTTGACTTGGGTAGCCTTTGTGGTGCAGGGTGTGCTGCTCTCGAGCTGGATGTTCAGTCATTTTCATTGATGCAACCCAGATACTAACCCTGCGAAATGTTGGCACATGCGCACAACGTGCGGCGATGCGTTTGTGTGAAACGAAGTAGTATCACATGTACTACGGCCACTTACTGAATCCAGCGCGAGAAACATTAAGAGGCCACGAAATAGGGGTTGCACTTTCTCAACTGATGCTCAGTCAAGGTATTGGGCGCACGCTTCGCGCGATGGCCTGGTCTGCCGTGCTGCTGGGCCTGCCCCTTTGGCGGACTTTACAACAACAACTGCAGGTACCATCATGTAACAACAATATGCGCGGTAGTATTGTCAACATTGTTATGACATGATTGTTTAGCAAGACTGCAACAGGACTCGAGAAGCATGGTTTCAATTTGTTTACGGGGGGGGTGCCAGGATTGTGTGGACTTCAGAAGGGGATAACTTATTGTAGATGGAGGAAATTCTGCACAGGTGCAGGGTTGCTTCCATCAGCAGCATAAGTATAGGTTAATGGGCTTGAGGTGAGGGGGGGCTTTGGGTCCAAGCCCGCGGCATCATCCATCATGTTTTCTTTACCTGCAAAACCAGTCGAACCGCCCTGGAACAGCAGCCAGCATGGAAAGCTCAGGGATAAAGATCACGGTGACTCAGGTCAACAGGACCAGCCCAACCCCCCCCGCACTTTTTCTAGTTCATTTCGAACGCCATTTCACGTGCTCCGTACAGTAGTTTCTTAGGTTCGCAAGGAGTGTGGCAACAAGACAGCCACAATCAGGGCTTGCTTACAGCAGGAGTTTATGGCATCCCAGACAGCTCGAGGATCATCTTCTTGTTCGGATTGATCTTCACGGACATTGCAACTGAGCAGCCCGGCGCGAGTCTTGGGTTGAGGAGTGCGGTATGCCATTCAATTGGCTTATATGTGATTGAGCATGCGATGCACTTTGTTCAAAGCAAGGAGGCACCTGCATTAGCAGAATGATTCTCCGCTCTTGCTTGAGTCAGGTCTCCATGGCACAGCATTTTGTTTGGGAACCGCTGAATGAAGGACAGGCCGAGCTTCTCAAGCCACCCCTTATCCTCTGTCAGGGGGCTCTCACTTTCCTTCAACAACATCTCTGGTGTGTAATAACAAATGTATGGATCTACGCAAAGGTGGCCGTTTATGGCTTCAGTTCGAACAGCCGCCCAAATTATTCAACTTGATCTTCAAACTTCTACCAGCTCCCATGCTGGGCTTCCTCCTTCTAACCTATCCCAGACTTCAAGCCAAAGCTGGGAGCCTCCAACCCGTGAGCCAACAGCTTGAGACTTAACGAAACAGTCCTTGCCGGTATACCAATTTTGGGCACACATTGAAGATGCTCAGACACATAAACTTGGAGCTGCACCCAAGATCCTGATGCGCAACTCAAAGCGTTACTCACTGAGGCACAAACCTTGAGCTTGATACCTGCGAGCCCAGACTCTCTCTCTCCCTCTCTCTGTCTCTCGAAGTGTCTCAAGGTATTTGTCGCGGGACCTTGCAGAACTGCACCCAACCACGGCAGAGTTCCTGCAGTTACGCTGCAGCCCCTTGGAGTCTGATCTCGGGTTACGCCTTGGGCGACAGCTTTGTTGTGTTTGCACGTTTTGGTTTTCATGCATGTGGGCCCAGGAAGTTGGGCAGGAGTTCGACTAGACTGCAGGTAGGGCTTCAGTATACGGCAACCCCCCCAATCCTGACCAGCAATTCTTGTGGAGCCTTTGGGGAGGGATTGTAAGGCTTACTTTGGACCAGTGAGGCAACTTGGAGGAGTCCATGCATACCCTGACACCCGGCTGCACTTGACTTTCCCTCGTCCTCGTGAAAGACCACAATGTCTCGCATCTTTGAGCACTTGAAGACGCCTTGCCAACAAGCATATGCTTGGCTCCTGTAAGTGGTGGTCCTAGCTCCCTTATGGGAAGGTATGGCTCCATCACCGGCGGCTTCACCTGGATAGAGGCATTGGTTTAGAATCCTCTTAAAGAGCGGTGTATATGACTGTCTCGCAGTTTCTGGTACCCTGAAGCCCGAAAGTGAGGCACAACGAAAACTTGTCAGGCGCGGGACGCTTTCGCCAACATTTCCCACATATGGGGCTCGGAAGCTCAGACCTGGGGTTGTATTCAATGCTTGGTTGGTGCATTGGTTTGAGTGGTGGGGTTGGGAGGCATTCAGCTTCTGAGCAGTGTATCTGAAGACATACCCATCCTGGGATCTGAAACGGTTTCGCATGTTTGCCGCTTTTGGTGCATGCCACTCCGCTGTGTTTCTTAGCAGCTGTGGTGATTCATGCGCATCCTGCATTACGGGTGGATTCAGGCTAGCGGTTTGAGGTCTATCTTCTGAATGAATGATTTGATGTATCTGCGTATGTCGCTGTTTGTTGAAAGCTTCCGGCAAGACTAGCTGCAGCGACTGTCGGAACAAAGAAGAAGCACAAACTGTGATTTGTCAATCTTGTGTCCTACCACTTGCCAACGGAGCCCCGACCAAGAACCAAGAGCCGCATGAACATCAAAGAATCGCCCAGGCTTGCTCTTCGAAATATATATCGCATTCTGCAATTTTGCAGCTTTTGGGTTGCACTTGGAAAAGAGTTTTCTGAAGCGATTGCTCAGTCTCAGCAGTAAAGTAGCCAGGAAATTTCCAGTTTTGCACAAGCTTACAAGAGCAACCAAGGTCCTCAATGCAACCTGTCTGAGAAATAGTCGCAGGTTTCTCCTTCCTTCGCTCGACAAACGTGGGTTTGGGTCTATGCAGAAGCCCCTTCAGGATTGCCTATACGCCTAAGTTTTGATGATTCGCACCCGCTTTCAGGCTTAGGGGTCTTAGGGCTTTTTCAGGGTTTAGGACGAGGATCATCTTTTGGGTTCAGGGGTCTTTCAGTTTTTGACAGCTGCGGTTTGGGTTTTAAGTTGTCATTTTCTTTTGGGTGTTGGGTGTTTGTAGGGGTTCTGGGTTTGAGGGCTTTCAGCGGTTTTTGTTTGTAGAGGTTGGAAACTAGAGCAGTTTGGTGCCTAGACTTTTTATGGCCTTCAAGGCTTTAAGGTTCCGCATGTTGGGATTCAGCGATCTTTGGGGTTCATGGTCTGCGGGCTTTAGGGATCAAGGGTCTTAGGGTCTTTGTGTTGTACGCTTCAGCAGGAATCGTGTGAGCTGTAGCGCTGCCCATCTGCAGCTCGACTGCCAGAACATATTGTTCCTTCTGCATTACATCCTGGCTTCATCAAAGTAGCACAGCAGTCTGTGTGTTTCAGACGTTTCGATACAGACCGGGAACCTGTTTATAAAGGCTGGTGCGAGGGTCTATGGGGCCAAGACTCAATTATCTGGAGCTGGGATGAAGTCGCTTCTGGCTTTGGCTTGCAATTGCTGCTTGTGAGGATGCAAGCAAACTTGACGTGAATACGTGTACTATCCAGCCTTACCTGTATTTCCTTCGTAGCTCAATGCGAATCAAGCACCTGGCACACTGGAGCCTCGAAAATTGTAAGTACATATGTATCTTCAGGATTTCTGAGCACATAATGAGTGTGTAGTTTTTGCAGCCAGCTTCAAGCAACCCGCCCGCACCGAATGGATGTGCCAAGGATATCAAGGGATAATGCTCACGAGACCAATCTAAGTGCAGCAGCAGACATGAAATTATTATTGTCGCTATACAGCTTTGAGGTTCTCCCCATCAGCCCAGATACGTTTGTGCTGGTATTATACCGGCAAATTCGTGGTCAATAATACGCTGGGAAGCATATCAATGCGCTACGTTTACATGCCATTGTTGATGAAAGGAGCAGAAGAGGCTGCGGCTGGCGAAATAGGCGAGTTTTACAGCTGCAAAATCTTGAGGATTGGTAAGTCCGACTGGAATGCTGAGCTCACGCGCCAAAAGTTGTAGAAGATGATCGCTAAAGACTTTAAACTGCAAAGTAGTAGATGGCGTTGGCGGTCCGGCTTGGAAAAGGAGGCCTCAGCAAACGCGGCTCTTTGCTGTCAAAAGCAAGGATATCGAGGACTTGTGGGACCTTGCGCCTGATCCGGATTGGGTGTTCAAACACTTCGAAATGTTGGGAGTCTGTTCCCGTTTGAACCTCAGGTGCAACACTGAGAAAGAAGAGCGACGGCTGTTGGCCGCTCGTAGGACGATATCCATCCTGGGCCTTTTGCGATTACCAGTCGCGAGGTCAGAACTTGTGTATGGATATGTTGTCGGGGCAGCCGCACAGAACGACAGCGCTAAGATTTGGTGCTACATCCGCGGTGGCCCGGAGTGTTTTTCTGTACCGTGCCAATCTTGTACGGTGGCAGGGCATCTTGATGCGCCTGTAGGATGCAACTTGTGGCGTTTTGCCAGTGATGTGTGTGAAGCTGGGCCTCACGAGTGGCATCAACGTCTAGGAGATGTCTTCTGCGCTCCGAGGGATTGGCTCCAGGATAAGTATTGGTCCGTTCAGGAGCCCTGGAAGTGGACTGGTGCTCACAGCAGTTGTGATCGTGGCGTGCGCAGGTTCTCAGCTTCCAGGGATGCAGTTGCGCACGCGCCCTCAGGGGTGGGGGCATCAGCAACGGTGTAAATTCATGTGGCAAGGGCGGCATGAAATTCAACAACTGTGGATGACTTCAGGTCTACAACATTGCGTACGATTTCAGGCTACCAAACAACTTCTTGAGCTCAAAGCCTCCAGAAGATTTGATGCGAGCGCTTTTCTGCCACTTTTCGAGATCAGAGCAAGCGCTCAGGCAAGTAGATGCTGTTGGCAAGACTGTTCGTAGCTCGGCAACTGGCACCGCATTGCTTGGCAATGCTGTTTCAGGCCTGAGCACGCTAAACATTTCAAGACTGTTGGCTTCATGGCCACTGAGACACGCATGGGTTGGATCCGAAAGGAGCGCGAAACTAAAGGTTTCCAGTTTCTACCCTGGCTTGGCAAGGTCCAAGAAACATGTGAGCGGCAAGACACAGGAACTGAGGCTTGGGGTTGGGTTTGGGGTCAATGCGGTTGATGTGATTCTCCGCCAGGTTATGTGCACCTGGATGCTAGGCTTTGTGCTTGTGTCTGAACAGCGCTCAAGTTATTTGGCCGTAGGAGCTTACGCCCACTCCTACTTTTTACATCGTGCCGTGCGAGTTCCGGGTGTTTGTCACTTAACGTTCATCATCATCATCATCATTGTCATCATCAACTGATGACTTAGTGTTCTGGAGTTGCAGGGCCCAAGGTAGCCGATTTTGTTTTCTGCTATTGCTGGGGTACCATGGAACCTATGCACACAAAGGTTTCAGAGTTTCCAAATCCGGACGCGACGTGTTTGGCTTGTGCCTACCCCTTTGCAGCCCAAATTTTGGTATGACCGTCATTGGGCCCTTTTGTTGTTTCCAGTACCGGAATTATGAAGTCAAACAACAAGCAAAGAAGTTTGAGCAGCAGGGGGTTTTTGTAGGAATCCTTTTTGATGTTGCTGAATAAGCCTCCAATCATGAGATGTCAGCTTCAGACATAGGGGGGCGTTTGCACCCAGATGCCTGGCCCCAGCCCATGTGACCAAAAACAAAAGAGAGAAAAAACAGAGCTAAAGCAAAAACAAGAGTGAGAGCAAGAGTGTTTTTATGAGTAAGAATAATGTAAGAAAAAGAGTAAAAAGGTAATAGGAAGCTAAAGAGCAGGTGTAAGAGCAATGAAAGGTAAGACTGGGACAAATAAGCTTGCATACGTTACACAACGATCAATTCCTAGCACTCGTTTTGCGTTTTGTTTTGTTCCCCACACTCGCAGTGGGGTGGTTAGAATTTCATGTTGTCCTCCTTTCCGCGCAGGGCCTGGCTGCAGTGCTCAGTGGCAACGTATCCGTGCAGTGAAAACCGCCGATGCTCAGGTCATGACTGGGGTTTTCTGCCAGAAACTTGGATGCAATTTGGATTTTTACGTCATATATGGTTGATTAGTTTGGGTGTTATCAGTTTTCGTTCAGAAGGGACTTACGCGCATTTTTTCGGCAACCTGGGGAGACCGAAGCCGAGGTCCGCTATCGAGTCTGCTGAGAAGGATTGCTTTTATTGCATGTTGAGATTTTGTGACCGGGGACATACAACAGATGGCAAGCATTAAGACATGCGGTTCTTGTGCGCAAGCAGTACAACGTTGTGCATGTTTTTTTCGTTTCATGTCGGTGTAGTTCACGCAAAACATCGCCCACTCGCCTGCTTGGAACCCCATGTTTGTTGAACTTAGTTCGAATTGCAAACGTCGACAAGTTCAGCTCGTATGTTTTCGTCAGATGCCAGCATGTGTGCGCTTGGCCAACCATGTTACCATGTTTAATTTCAGCAGCAGACGTCATCATGCTGACATGTGTGGAACCCTTCATAAGGCGTGGCTCCTCCCAGGCTTCCAGCCCAACACAAAATATTCAAAGGGAGACGTGGGAAATTGTTTCTGCATGTTGAACATCATGCGGCTTGCTTAGCAAATCGTTCTTGATGCGCAGGACCACGAACTCAACCTCCAGAGCGTGTCTGCGGAGATGCTTGCAGTCAGTATGAATCAATCATTCCTTGCCGTCAATATGTCCGAACCATTGTACATGCAGTTGTGCTGGACTCCATGATGTGCATTTTCCAGCATACATGCTGCAGGAGCGGTGGCCAGGACAGACATGTGACCCTTTCTACTTGTCGCGTGCTAAGGAAGGAAAAATATTTCCGAGCCGTCCGACGACTTTTCACCACGTTGGACCAGAATTCTGATGGAGGCAGCTTCGGTGTCAGCAGCCAAAACTTTGCATGACCATTCATGCTTTTGTATTGTGCGTCGTCGTCATGACCATGAACGCTGCGGAGCAATCCAAAGATCTTCAATCGCTTCCACTCTGGACGGGTTAACTCCCAAATTCAGGATTCCGAATCCGACGAGTTTCTGCAGAATGGTTCGGCTTTTTGGTTTGTGTGGCAATGAGACAATGGACTTCCAAAGTGCCAGCTTATACTTGCAACGCCAGCTGCTTGTCGACTTTTAAACAGGTCTCTCTTTCATCTTGTGACATTTTGACATAGTGTTTATTTCTATCCCATACCATTGCGACTGAGTATTTTCGGCTGTGTTGTCGTCGGTGGCGAGCTCAAATTTTGCATTTGGGAGTTGCCAGCAAGATGTTCTACTTTTCCATGTCCACGCGTGGCTTTTGGGGATGCTAGAGGTTTTTAATTTCATCCAGCAAAGATTCATAACGTAGTGTTGCAACATACTTAGACGCTAAAGGAAACCACTCCCAAACCTGACCAGCTGGGGACCTCAAGGTCTTGCGGGGCCTTCACCTGGTGGGCCCTGCAGTATGAAGTATGTTTTTTTTTAATAATCATACTGTGGACTCTCAAGCTGATAAGTTGCTGAGAAGCTTTGAGCCCCGGGCAGTCCTCTTTCGTTGTCAAGTTCCGTTTTGAGCAGAGGAGTTTGGAATCTCGGAGCCGCACACCACCTTTGCCACACCCAAGCCTTTGTCACTAAACTTTGTGGTTGCCAGGCATCACCAAGAATGAGTTCGAACAAGCTTGGGACAATCCTGTGTTGCAGACAGCCTCTCGGCGAGAGGGGTGCTGTACAAAATAGGTGCTCTTGGGGGTATTGAAGCTCGTGTAGTGTCTTAGATCTATGCTGGTAACTAGGCTACATTGCATGTCTGCGGCTTGCTGGACTTGGCGTATAAAGGGTACAGGCTAGATGAAGATGCAACTGAGTACACGTGTGCAGCCCTTCCTTGCAAAGTACAACTTTCAAATCTGTCAATGCAGTTGGCACGGTTTGTAGCAATGGCATGTGGCAATGACAGCTGCCCAAGCTAATTTCAGGGGCATGCGCATGCCACTTTTGCTTGCCGCGGCACTGTTGCTTTGTGTTTGCAGAATCCAGCCTTACACTGAGCCAACAAGCATTCCGACAGTTCTCCACAGTGTACCAAGACGGCTGCTTGTAAGCGCTGCGAGACCGTTCTTCACCCTAAGCCCTCCGCAAAGAATCTAGGGGTCTCATGAGCTGCAGGTCTTCGATGCCCTGGAGATTAGCGCTTCGGCGTCGGAGGGGGCTCTGGGCTTTCTTGTGTTTTCGGTCAAGCGTTCCATTTTCCAATAGAGGCCTTCATTCGCATAACCTAAGTAAGGGCTCAAATCTTTTGCCCATCGCTTTGTAGCAGCTTGGATGCAAGCGCGTTGATGCCTGCCAATTTCTCAGAGGACATCAAACGGATCTACATCCCCACCTCTCTGTGCATGAAAGGGCACCTCAGGCTGACCTTAGGCAGAGATGTCTGAAGCGAAGATGGCTCAAAGTCACTTCAACTACAGGTTCCATATGCTTTGCTAAAGAAAGCTTATGCCATTCTGACTCCCAAATCCCTTCAGGTGCTAGTGATGCTTGGCAGCTCTTCACTGAGCTCGATCAGGACACGATTTTTTCGGGCATGCTGGTATATCAGTGTTGTGAAAAAGTCAAGACTAGTTGAGTGGCCTTCTTCAAAAATCAGAGGCAGCTTGTGAATTGGATCAGATGATTGCTTTGACTTTTGGTGCATGCCAGTTCAGGGGTTTGGTACGCATTTGTGCTTTCCCAAGTGACATGGCTACGCCACAGAATTCTGTCACTGGCTCAGAGGCTCTACCTCCTCTTTTTGAATCAGATGCAGCTCCTGAAATCATGTACAAAAGGTTGCTTTCTGAGCGCTTCATCCTCCTCGGGTCATTGCCCTCTCTGGACACCTGGAAATGGGCTGGCTGATTAGAGCAATAGCCGCAGCCTGATGACTTTCTAGGTCCGGTCGAGGAAACCTATCATGCTGATCCCGAAGCTGAAGCTTCGCTGCAGAAACCCTGACACTAAACTCGTTGGTGCCCTCTGTAATCTGTCTTCTTTTTGAGGACGGAAGCGGCGAAGTCGATGTCGACGAGTAGCCCGGATCAAGCTGATTAAAGTGTCGGGCGTTACCCGCACCCGATTCGCGAGCTTCGGGGTTGAGAGTTCGTGCTCAGACCTCCCTGTTTTGAGCTTAAGGCGTCTCTTGAGCTTTGCTAACCAAAGCTCATTTTGCATGGTGAGCGTATGTTGTCAGCGTCAGGGTGGCACGCGTCGTGTTTTCCCATTGCCGACAAACCAACAAAGTTCACTGTCTGCTAGTCACCTTGAAGAAGCATGCATCATTCTAAAGGTATACTTGACCTTTGAAAGACTAATGCTTGATAGCTTGAGACACTGGCTGTGCAGACCTTCATAAGTATCTGTCCATTGCATATGCTGAAGTTCTGAGTGTGGAGAATGCATTGTCTGGCCCAATTCCAATGAAAGAGGCGTTTCGCCGATGTTCGTGAAGCCATGGTGAGTGTTCAGATATTGCTTCATCCGTTCATGTGACTATTGTTAGCGCAGTCTGATCAACTCGCTGTTGCCAACAGACTGCCTTTGTTCGCAAGCCACTGGAGCAGTGATTGCACATATGTCAGCAGCCCCAACATGCCCTTGTACTATACCCCACTGACACTGGTGGACCAAGGTTTCTTGAAGGCTGTATGATGCTCAAGGGGCCTGCTCGGTCGATCGATGTGGTTCGCATCAAGAAGGAGCTCATTTTGACAGGGGCTTGATGGGTTGCAGGGTTTCGTAGGGGCTTTGGAACATGTGGAAGCTGGGCTGGGGCTTCTGAAGCTGTAGTTCACGGATCTTGCAGGCTGCAGGCGTCGAGAAGAGCTTTGGATTCCTTCGTTCAGTTACTCCCATGATCAGGTTTGGGTGATCCTGTTTTAAAAGAAGCTTGGGACTGTTATCTGTGTCGACTGAAAGCTTTACAAGCGCAAATGTATTGAAGCCGCGGCCTCACTAGCTTCAACTCCGCCCATCTCCGCCCGTGAGCCTGGCACCAAGCCCTCGGCAATGTATCCGTCGGCCACCTAGCCCTCAACCACGCGAACGTTGTTTGTTACGTCCTACCTCCCCAGTCTTGCTTTGCGACTCATGGACTCACAGACATCAGCAACTGACTGAATTTACCTTTCGATCGGGAGGCTGGACCGACGTTGTACCCAACAACACATCACTGTAGGAATGTCTCAATGACAGTTTTTTTGCGGTTTGGTAAAGCACGGCGTGCAGCCTATGTAAGCCTGGAACACAAAGGGGCCAGAGGTATTTCCAACCTGTGCTCCTCCCGTAAGAAGCAGGAAGCCCACGCCATACACCCAGTCCTTTGGCCATCATGCCCCACCCAAACCATGCTCATATCGAAAAGCAGACTCGTCCGCCATGGAGTTCTTGATTACTTGGAAGCGTCGTAGACGCCAAAACCTGTATGTGTGAAACAGCGCAACTCCCTCGCGCCAGGATTTGCTCAGACTGAGACAGCGCCTGGAATACATGCTGTGAGCTCCATCTTGGGTTCTAAAGGTTCAAGGCTTCTCTATGTGTTGTATCTCTGTGATTTCTTGTTGTATTGTAATTTTGAGTTTTGCATGTGCGTGTTACTTTTGGTTTCGAGCATGACATTGTCTCGACTTTGGTCAGGTAGTGGCAGCTGAAGCAAGACAGCTTGCAGAAGTGGAAGTATAACATCCTCAACTCCGGTTCCAGTGGAAAATATGAAAGAACAGTGATTGTGACAGGTAGAAGGTGGTAGCAACACACAAGTTCTTCAGGTCCCTCCAGGCTCTGTGCCTCTGTGCCGCTCAGCTCGTTTTTGTCTCACGCTCTTGTACCTTTGGCGTTGAACGGGCTCTTTCGCTTCAAGGCGAAGCCTAAACGGTCAAAGAGTCCTTGCTGATTCCTTTGTGTTTTCTCTTTTGGCAAGAGAGCAGAAGCATGGTATTGATCCCAACAGGGGTATTCCTGGTAGTCGTAGTGGAAAGAATATTTTGTCAGCAGTGGCAGCAATTGTAGTAGGATTGTTTATAGGAGGGTGAGCAGGGAGTTGCAGGCAGTGCAGAGCTCGGGGTAGTTTGGGCAGTGTTGTTGTGTCTTCGCTTTTCCGGGAAAGTGGAGAGATTTGTGTAAAGCGCGCAGCCCCAACCCTAAAATTCCCGAGCCTGGAGCCCGAAAAGCGCATACAGTTTGAAGCCGTGCATGAACATCTCGCGCAGGGGAGTCAGCAAGAGCATGTCAAAGTGAGCTGGATAGCAGCAAGCACTTCCTTCCTTGCAGCAAGAAGCCTCTGAGGGTTTCAGCTAAGGGTTGTCCGCACTTTCAGGATTAATTACTGCTTTGCAGTTGTCATGCGTGCGTGCATGGCAGGCAGGCTTCGGCATGAAGGGAGCAGACTGATATTTAGTGGGCTGTGATCGCATTTATGTCTTTCATCCTCGACTGCTAGATCCTACGTTGCGTGAGTCAGGATTCTTGAGCCGGAGAAAACCTCCCTTTAAGGCCTTACACAACGTCTCATGTCGCTGAAAAAATACTGATTGCCCGAGGGCTTGAAGCACGCCTTCTGCTAAATCCTTCAATCTTCAGAGCAAGTCTCCTGCTTAGGGACAAAGGCAAGGCTTGCTGCGCAGCCGTACTTACGGGTGCTCTAGCTTCTCAGTCTTGCTATCAGCGTGTGGCTGTGCCTGGGCAGCCACGCTTTTGTTGGACTCTGGGATTTCTGCCCTGCGAGCTGCAAACCCGGAGAGCTCAGACTTCCAGTCTTCCTAGCTTCATGCAATTTCATGCAAAGATTGCCAACGAGTCAGTATTGCCTTTCTTTAACGTGCTCCAAACATAGACGACCTCCTTACTCCTCAGTGGTTCTTCAGGAACAAAGCAGGTGTCGTGAGCCCAGAATGTCTTGGGCCGCGTGTAGCAGCCTGGGACAGAAACCTGGAGACTGCCACCCAGTGAATTTTTTGTGGGTTTCTGAGGAAGCTGCATCAAACTAGCACCTACCCTCACACTGCAGGCGCCAGCCGCTAGCGTTTTGACGGTGCATGGTGGTGCTGTCAAAATAGGTTTCGCGTAGGTCATTGGGGTCAATGTAGAGGATGTGCAACTTGCAGGATGTCACAAGAAAGGTTTGCGTCTGCGGTTGCAACTTCAAATTTTATGGCTGGATCTTTGAAAGGGGTGAGGTCCTGAAGCTCGCTGGCTGCTTCAGGTATTCAAACACATCCGTTTTAGCGAGGTTGTGAATCGGATGACACAGAGGAAAATTGAGTGTGCAGGTCGACAATCACATGAAGGCTGGCTGGTGCCTTCTTTCAAAGCGTTCTGCCAATGTAAAACTGCCACAGAGAGAGCTGACATATGCGACTTCAAAAGAGATTTGCCTCTTCTTCAATGAGATTCAGGCTAATTGCACTTCATCCAATGCACGCCGTTATATATCCTCAGAGACACCACCAATGTCTAAGTGGAGCTGCGCTGAGGAGGGAAGGTCCGCGTGTGGTTTCCCAGTTGGTGATCTTACTCTTTTGTTTCTCCAGGCTGCGACTGAATGTTTGAGGGAGATGATGGCGATTACGCTCAGGGCCCCACGAATCCACAGCTTGGTTATAGCTTCGTTAAATTTCGTTAGGAATTTCAGGTGGCAATGGGTGAGACTCTCAACCTACCGGAGCAGGTTGGGCATTTAAGGTTCCTTTGAAGTGGAAGACAAGGTTACGCGATTCACTGCATGCTGAGTAAGCCGCGTGCTTTGAATGAATCAAGTCTTTTGGAGCACACGGGGAACCATGGACCAGAATATTCTCCACATGCAGCTCCGCACGCTGCGAGGGGCCTGCTCGGCATTTGCATGGTGTCTGCCACCAAATTAATTACGAAGGCTTTCATCTCCCTGGGCGAGTGGAGAAGTGGTCATATAGCCCAACTTAGGCAACTATGGATATCACAGGCGCACCACACTACTACTGGAGTAAGGTCCGACAGAGACTCTTTTGATTCGGTGTGATGTCTGTCATACTGCAAGTCGATGCCACCACAGTGCCATGGGCACCTGCTGTAGTGCTTCAGAAGATCTGACCACCTTCGCATTGCCAGCACTTTGCAAGCCAAGAATAAATGACAAGCGTTTTCAGTTCGTTGACGACCAGCTACAACTATGAAGTCCCGACCTCTCAAAGCTTGAACAACCAATTGATGCACGACCTTGGAAAGTCGGAAAAAAAGTCGGACAACAGCGTGCCCCAAAGTTGAAAAGTTGGTAAAGAGTTCCAAGCCTTCGACAAAAGTTGCTGACGCCCTGCAAGAGGATAAAACAGTCGAACACCAATAGAACAGCGAGAACCAAAAAATCAGCAGAGAATCGGCCAAAAATGAATGCCGTCAAAGGCCAAAAAAGAAGGAGATACAAGTCAAATACAATCGGAAGCAAAACCGAACATACATCGTACAAATTGAATATTCTACCGCGGATTTCCCCTACCCGAGTTTCGCCGAGCGTTAACCGATTTTTGCCTAATGCATTTTCATTCTTTGGCACCATATTTTGGGGGCTGTTCATGTTCGATTTTATTGCGACTCTATTCTGAATTGTCGTTGCTCGATTTCAGCAATGGCTGTTTGGTTAGGGTTTGGTTTTCAGAAGATTACAGGTGATAAGGAAAGCTCAGAGCCCCGACTTAATCCAAATGCACTCGTAGTGAAGCAGCAGATAAAATCCGTGCAGACCCCTTGCTGTGGACTGCACGCAGTTGGTAGAACATCAGGTCTTCTAGGTCTGGTACACCTTTTTGTGTTTCAGGATTCGACTGGTACCGCTCAGAAGACCAGATGTGAAGCCAAATGGGCTCGGCATGACCTTCAAAAGGTTCAGCCTGCTGTGTTCAAAGGGCCGCCACCCCCAAATGCGCCCCTGGCCAAGCAGATAGCCTTCTCGGAATCCTCCTCCCAAGCCGGCATACTGGACAGACTCCGCTCAGTATGCATGTCTCAGGCAAGTCTCACCAGCAAACAAGAAGTTTAGGTTTCTGTGATCCCAGCACTTTGGCTATTTGCTTGACAATCTCTCATGGCAGCTCTCCGGTCCGGACACGGATGTGTGGATCGCCAAGCTACCCCACGGAATGCTGTTTCCCCAAACTTGTTCCAACAAAGGTCCTCCAAAGAGATTTTGTGACTCAAGGATCATTCTGGGGTAGCGTTGGGATAACACTTTGGATGGGTCGCTGATGTGTCATCCGCTTCCGCCAAAACTGCTGCTATGTGTTTGGGGCTCTGGGTGTACTGCTTTCTGTTGTGCCCATTCTTGTTTGTATTGTGTTCAAGCTTCTTCGCTGTGCTTGGCAGAAATCACCATGGCAGCTACTGTGGTGCAGCAACGTGATCCTGGACCCCAACGTGAATCATCCACGAAAGCAACCATGACGTGCCTCGTAAGTATACAAAGCCACCAGGCAGATGTATCACGCACTGTTTTGTCCGCGGACCCTGCTTTGAGGTGACTGAGAATCCAAAGTGTACTGACGTTTTGAACCTGTAGTCCGCAGTAGCCCCAGGCACCCCTTTGTATCTTAAGGCGGGGCATCCCGATTGGCTGCCTGTGCTTCTGGATGAGCATGGGAATCAGGAGCCGAGACTTTAGTGTCTTCTTGTTATGCCCAGTGTCAAGGTGCCTGGATTCAAGTAAACGATGTGCCTGTGCGCCATGCAGCAGTGTTTGTACAGGAGACACCACCTAACTGCACTCTGAACTCCAAATCTTTGCGCCGCTACCTTCTTTGAAATTTTTAAGCGATGCGGAGGAGCCTTTCCTGACAGACGAGATTCCAGGTGCAAAGCAAACAGCTGCTGAGCCTTCAAATTGAGCCCCAAAGTTGTGGCACTTTCTGTGCTGAAGCTCTGATGCTATGTTTGCGGATTTAGGCAACGTATCCTTCAACATATCTTGTGATTTCAGAGGAACCATTTTTGATGTTGCAAAGCTTGAGGCATGGAGTTTGCTGCTTGCAGGTTGCGATGGCTCTTGGGTTTTGTGCGCTTCGGGTCCATTCGACCACTTAGGGAGGCTGTTAGGGTTGAGATAGCTTGTTTGCTCGGCTGATGTGTTGCTGGCATTTGGCTTTGTTTTGTGAGGCTGTCTGCTTCTTGTGGACCTGCTGCAAGCTCAAAATCCACAGCCTTGGCTTCGCATACGACCTTCTGGAAATCCAAGGCTCAGAAGGGCCGAAACGCCAAGAGGCAGATCCTTACTCCCGGCCAGCTGAGACCAGGGGGTGGGCCACAGGCAGATCCTGCAAGTTGCGAAGGGATGGTCGGGATGTTGTGCATGTGCATTTGAGGATTTGTTGGCTTTGCGCGTGCGTTCGATGCAGTTTGAGCGGAGAAACAGCAAGACGGCCAGTTGTGTTGTGCAGAGGTTCTTGAGAACCAAAACTTCAGCTCAGCGCGTACTTTCCCACATATGACATATGAGGGACTAAGGTTGGAGCTTGCGCAGACGCGGACTATTGTAAAGACACATCTGACAACAGGTGCCTTGTACTGTAATTTGACCACCTAACCCTAACAGCGGAATAGGGGAGAATCTCAGGACGTGAGCTTGTCATAGGTTTTTGTCCAGAGACACAGAGAGCAACAACCCCTCCATGACAAGGTGGCGAATCTGTCCGACCTTCTAGATGGTAACGCGGCAGGACGAGGACCGCAACATCAGCCTACCTGATTTGTCTTCGATTCCAGCTGTCCCATCTTTTGTTGTTCATGCTTTGAGGCTGGGAGTGAAACAGGATCAACAAGCACTGCCTAAACCAAGAGGCCATCAAATCTAATCTCCTAAAGATCACAAGCCCATCATTACAGCTCACTTGCAGCCACGGATGCCGAGAACCAGTCTGCAAAACAGTTCAATAGACCTGCTTTTAAAGAGTAAGAGGCTCCTCAAAATAAGCCCAGACTAAAGGCCGCCTCCCCAAAGCTGGGCCGGGCTGGGCTGCCTCAGCTGCCCTGCAGAGAGAAGCTTCTGTTCATGCTCAGTTGCAATTTAGTAGTGCATTTGGAACAGGAGTAGAGCAGAGCCCGACAGGAGGAGGCAAGAAGGCTGGCAATCCCAAGGCAGCTGCAGGAGGCAGGACTGGGAAGGATCGTTGGGATTGCCCCATCGGTCGGACATCCTTGGCGAACTGTCGATGCAGAATTGGGTTTATCTGCGTATGTAGCCTTTCAGACGGGTGCAGAGATTATTGCTCGGGGTGGAAGATTGGAGCCATGGTGCCTGCTCGCGCACTTGATGACTTGCCGAAACTCTCCTCTCTGTTTGATTGATCGGATTGGAAAGTGGGAACTGCATCAGCTTCAGTAGCGATGAGGAGAGAAATTTTGAACACCTCGAGTCTAAGCCTAACATCAGAAGAGATAAGATTGGAGGGTTGCTGGCAGCAGTTTCGTCTTCAGAAGAAAGGAAAACCTTGGAGGCAAAGCAATACCGGGCTCACTCAAGTTGGTCTAGGCCTATTGAGTGAAGGGCGGGAACCAGAAGAGAAGAAACAGCGAGAAGCATTAGCATATATGATTTATACAACACCCAGCAAGATGTGCAAGTGAGGGAGACATATCACAGACATGGGGCAGATTTCTTCGCGCAAGGAAAGCAGATATACAAGCTCTATGCTTGTGTTGTTCACGGAGCCGACTGGATGGATCCACCCCCCAGATAGAGTTAGAAGCTGGAGCCGCAGAACCAACTGCCAAGAACCGTGCCCCTACAACTGGTAGCAGTTGTAACAGTCCTGCCCTCTCAGCTCAAAGAGTAAGCATGGGCAGGGCCCGTCAAGGGTGGCAAAAATGCCGGCGGCAAGAATCGTGGAGGGCCGCCGGGCAAAGCATTTGTTTCGGTTGTTTGCAGGCGGCTGGTTTGCTGGTGCGTCAGGGTGGGTCAATGCTAGGCCAGCACCATGCCAGACATCTAGCTGCTAGCTGTGGACGTTCGGAAGGAAGTGTTCAATAGCAGTAGCTGTTGCTAAAGAATGACTTCAAGGTAACAATCCCTTGCCCTTTTTTTTGCTGTGGGCGCTGTCAAAACCGGGTGCCAAGATGGCAGCCACTGTGGATGTGGTCATTTTTATGTCAGTCACAGTCGTGGTTAAGCTGAGCAAGCCAAGATGTATCGGCACAAGTGCAATTTGTGACATAAGCTTTCATTGACTCAAGGAGGGTGGCCAGTGGCCAGTTCCTGTACTCCTTAGTGCTGACCTTGAAGCCTTAAGTTGCTTCAATCCGATTGAACCCGCAACGGATCCTGCAAAGAATCTGCCACCTACCTTGCCGAGATACTTGCGCTATCTTTCGATTTTGCAAGCCGCCCTTCACTCCATAGACTTTCAACACAGGATTCCTAAAACCTTTGCCCTATCGCTTCCCTTTAGCAGGCCAAACGCTGCTTGCATGAAAAAATTCTCTCAAGGAAGGCTGCGGGGGCTGAAGCGATGCCAACCATGGCAGGGCACCCAGAAATGGTTTGAGGACCTTAGATTTGGCACATTTGGGATTTGGAAACCCATTTGCGATCGAGTGCCTCCTGCAAACCAGTGCCGAGAAGGGACTGGCTTCAAGGTGATAGGGCATGCCTTTACAGGAGCTCTGAATGCCCCAATCATCGAGGCGTTGAACTTCATGAAGACCAGGAACCACGGAAAAATAGAAAAACTTCAAGCACTGGGAATCCGTTAAGTATCATGTGCAGTACCCACGTTCCGCACGGCAGCTGCCTTCAGGCTGGCATGCCCCTGCAGGCGGCCCAACTGCAGTGGCTACAGGCCAATGGTGATATGGATATGAGATTTACAACTTGGAGAGTTGAGGACAGGATTGAGGGCAGGTGCAGGGCTCCTTGAACAGGATGTGTGTGGAAGGGAACAGACAGTGATGCGGTTTCCGTTCCATACCCCAATCCATTCAGTAGGGCTGGAACTTGAGCATCGTTACCTTGTCATATCCATGCCCGCTTAAGCCGGAATACACCTAGGCATGTCGCATTTCGACTCCTTTTGACAAGTGCGGGGATCAGCATACCGGGGCAATTCATTTCTGCTCCCGAACGTCGGCCAGGCCATGGCAGCATGCAACCCCATGAGCGGCTGCGGCTGCGGTCCCACGCTCGGACACAGTTTCCGACAAGTCCTTTGTTTCCATCTCCAGCACTGCTGTGCTGGTCTAAGCGAAGGGCCAGAGACTAGGGTTCCGTGGTCCAAGCCCAGAGCCCCAGTCCCAGACCTACTGGTTTTGAACATTTCCAGGCAGGCTCTGAACGTGCCCTCAAGCATTGTTTTGGAAGTTGGCCAACTCGCGTTGATAAGAGGCAAGGGTGTCAGAACACCAATGATTGTCCCCAGCGACTGTCCCGTTTGGATATAAGTTCAAGCATGGCTCCCGATTTTTGGCCCAGAATATCTCAAAGCCGAACACCAGACGACGTAAGGCATGCCAATGGGCATGATGCCAGGAGGCCGGTGGTTGATTTTCATCCCAAAAATGGCTGAAAGGGCATCAAACCTTCAAATGTGAGGATCCCCAGAATGACTGGCAGCTGTAACGCTACGCCACTTGCAAAATCAGCAGAAGTGCAGGGAAATTGACAAGGTTGAAGGGACGGCGGTGCATTTGCATGTCCTCCGGGTCCTCAGTTCCTTAACTTCTGAGCGCAAAGCTGAAGAGATCCATGAGATCTTTGCTGAGAAGTTAGAACCCTTCGAGGCCCATATGTTTAGCCGATCTCAAGTGCTGAGAGATTGGCCAGGTGTCCCACTGCAGGGCTTTCCCATCATGCAGCCCATGACGCCTGGGTGCCCTCTGGTGCTTTTCGGCAGAGGGCAATCTCTCCAACAAATGAGTTTTGAATTGGGATTAGAGAGTCATGCAGCGAATCGCTTTGACTTGGATTGCGCAGTGCCATGCACAATTGCCACAGGTCCAATCCACGACCTAGTCTGAGCATGTAGGTTTTAGTTTCAGTGGACAGACGCACACTCGCAGCCGACGACAATGTTCTCTACAGTTCGCCTGCATGAGGAAGGTGAGAGTCTATGTTACCTTTGTCAAGTCCGAATACATCTGGACAAGTTGATTTGATGGCTTTGCATTTGTTTAGTTAGAATATTAGCATCAGATCCGTACCAAACCTTTCAAAACTGTCATGATGTCGTGGTGTTGCATGTAGCATTGCAGACCACACGCGTCAAAGTGGCCAGCCAGGTATGAGGGCATGGACAGCGCAGCGCTCATGAACATGAACATGAACCTCTGGTGCAAAGAAGTCATCTAAGCTCGCAGTGCGTAGAGGTTTCCTGGTGTCATTCACTGCCACTTCTGTTTGCCCTCCAGTTTGATCACTGTGTGCCACAATGATAGATTGGAGCTGCCCTAGCAGAAGACGAATTCCCCGTGGTACAGGCTCTTCCTGAGGATTTGCTGAGAGGATTCCACAAACAGGATAGTGCGCTTGCGCTTGCTATCTATGCACTCGAAACACTGGCCGCGCCTTGCTCCAACATGAAATAGTCTTGCTGGAAGCACCCCATAAAGACATCCGAGGAACATGATGCCATTCGCGGTCGGGGCCCCAGAGTTGGTGTGGAAAGGACGATGTGATAAAATCTAGCCTATACGTGCGTGTAACAATCCCAGGAGAGTCCTGCCGGAAACGAGCTAGAGGAAATGGGCTACAGCAGGTTGTGCGAGCGACAAGGAGCTTCTCAATTTGGACTCGCTAGTCAAAGCTTTCGCGCCCGGCACGGCACGGGAGTCTTAAGAGTGAAACGGTGGTCGTTCTGTCTACCTTCACCACACAAGCCAAATATGTTGTGCAGTAGCAATAGCCTTCCCGAAGGAGCCACCTGACCTTCGTCAATCCCCTTTACAGTTCCAAGGCTGGCATGGACATGACCCAGTACGCAGCCGCGATGCAGATGGAACCTCTGGCTCGCTTTGAAGCGAAACAAGCTGAAGGTTCGTGAGTTCACCTATTGTGAGAGGTCCTGGAAGCCTACCGTGCTGTTTTAACAGTCTGCGAAAGGTGTGGTCTTGGCCAAAAGATCTGCGAGGGTCGTGCAGCTGGTGGTGTGGGTCGTTTTGCCCATTGTTGAGACTTGGGGGATAAGTTGATGGCTTCTGGACGTTATAGTCTACTGACAGAATACAGGAATTCTAAAGGCTGCAAGCTCTGTCTAGGAAAGCGCTCATCCACTTTGCCTCAGAACAGATTTTCAAAGCCGAACACAAGCGCTCCAGAGCATCTGAGCCAGTTCTCGGGTCAGCCCGCCTTCGCTGCCTACGCTGCAGACCAGTACGATGTGGGCCAGGGCGAGCCAAGGAGCGCCCAACGGTTTGCTTGGGGACTTGGGGATGTGTTGTAGATGCTTTCCATCAAGTGGGTGGCCTTTTCTAGCAACTGCCACCCAGACTTGGCAGAAGCTTGATGTTACAGGTCCTTACGCCTACACACAGGACTTCCACTAATCTGCTTTGAGACAGACATACCCAAATGCCATGTGCTACTTGGGACGAGATGCCTGCATGCCCAGCAGGTTGGGAGACGATGGCGACGAGGAGGAGATCAGTTCAACTGCTGGGGCTGTCGCATCAGGGAAACGCCGGGATGAGGATCTTTTTAGTTTGGGGTTCAGGGATGCGTGTTCGTAGTCTGGGGATTGGAGCCGGCGAGTCTGAGTAAGGTTTCTGTACTGTTTAGGTTGCGGGAGACGCCACCTTCGAGATCAGGCTAGCGCAGTGCGGGGCATCTTGTTTGTTCGATAACATAGACCCCTACCAAAGACAATTCTCAGCATGTCCTTGTTCGCAACAGGAGTGTGGGATCATCACAGCAAGCTTGAGTATACAAAGGTACCTTCACCAAAGGAAAACATTCATTCGTTTTCATTGTCTAGCTCACCTCTGCCCCTCTAAGTGCACTCCCAATTGCAAGATCATGGGATGTCCCAGAGTTTAGTGCAGCAGCTCAAAAGCCTGCATGCTATGTCAGTCAAGAAGCCAGTGTGCAAGATTACCATACGTGCTAGCTGCTAGGTTGAGGGTACTTAGTGCCATGCGCGTTTTTTGTTCATGAATAGTGGCAGCTTTCACCTTAGTTAGATAAGAGTGCGAGACACGGATCAGTGTATTCACTGACCGGTAACTCTTCTTGACTACCCTTCCTGCTTTGTTCTGAGTGCTTAGTTCTGCCTGGTCAGATCCACCTAGGTTTTCCAAACTGCAAACAGCCTTCTTTGTAGCTGAGGAAGCCAAAAGTGGATGCAAACGTGGGTTGGAGCATTTATGCATAATGCCACAATATTCTTAGGCCCGGTTGTGGGCCCCCAGGCTGGCATACGCCTGTGGCTGGCGCTGTACCCATGACTTTTTTACAGTTTTCGGCGAAGAAGTCAAAGCCCGAAACCGCCCGCGCAGACATTGAAGCACTTCTTCACCCAAGGGTCGTTCATAAAGATTTGGCAGAATGAGAACGGGCCTGATGCAGGTTGATAGGGATTGCTGCATGTAAGGGTTCCAACCACAAGAAGGAAGTAAGAAAGTACATATGGCAAATTCTGAAAACACGAGCAGCTTGCAAGGGTAAAGCTAATCAGAAGAACAAAGGCGATGAGATTCCCGCTGTATTTCGTAGATGGCCTTAGCCACACAGACTGCGCATACGGTCGCTACAGCACAAAGGGTTGAAGCTTTGCAAATGGGCATGAAGGGGATTAAAGGGGATTAGTCCTGCTTGGTCAGGAGCCCAGGCAGCAGTGATGTTCAACAAACCTGCTCATGTGAACATTGCCTTTTTGCAAGCCAGTGGGCGGGGAGTATCAGTGTTTCTGGGATGCGCATGAGCGCAAAACATTAAGCCGAACGAGTGACAAGGTGAAGGGCGAGTTGGCGCAGTTTGTAGAGTTTGGGATTCCGCATTGGGATCTGGCCGCAGCCCTTTTTGTCCTGAAGTGAAGCTAAACCGAAGGGGTGATAAGTGGCAGAGAAACGGCGGTTTGGCTCATTTGCAATTTGCTTGTAGGAAAAAGTGGTTGTTTGTCACGTCAACCCAAACCTACAGATTGACAACGATGGACGCAACATTCGTTCTCCTTCGGTTTCTGACCAATCTGCTGTGGCGAGAAAACCCCAAAGACTCATGCATGGCCTTGCAATCATCCAGTTCTATGGCAAAGCATGTGACGCTGGCACCCTCGAAGCCCTGCATTATGAATTCTCAATTTGCTTGAAACCCTTCGGATGAAACATGTTCGCCGCTCATCCAAGATTTGCACATGGTCCTGGAGCGATTCTCCTGCTTGCGTTGCCGCATGTGTCCATCCTTAAGATCTTCAAAGCTTTTGTGTAAGCTGCGTTCCAGAAATGCAGGGACGCATTGGCAAAATACATAGTCTACAGCTAACAAGTTTTGGCGTGCAGCCTTTCTTAGGGGCAGCGGCGATCGCAACACTCAATCGCAACACTGATCTACCATAGCAGCAAGCGCAGCGCCAAGTGCGGGCGACAACATGGTTCATGTCGAAAGGGTTCCACGCTGACCTGTGTGCAGGCAAAAGATATGTTTTTTTGGGTTAAGCTCAAGGGCTAATCGCGTCCCGCAGCAGGATCTTCCATTGGCAATAGATTTTGTGTGCTTCTTGAAACGTACATGCAGTCCCGTGAACCCATGCGCCAGCTAAAGGCTGCCATAGCTGTTGTCGTGCTTGCCCTTCCATTCGTGTCCAACGCGGGGCCGTAAATGCAAGTTGTTGCAGACCAATGCAGAATGCAGGGCGGGGGGAAAATGTTGGGGGAGGTCCTTGTAGGTTTGCATCCGGTCGGAGGACGGAGATGATGAAGATGACGAGCAGCAGGCAGGTGTTCCTACAGTCATTCCTTCAGCTCCGTTTTGTAGATTGGCTTTCAGGCTTCTCATTTGCGACGCTTTGTGCTCACAATTTTTGCTTACAAAATTGCTTGGCACGGCCTTTTGTATCTTCCCCATGACTGTGCTTGAGTGTGTCGGTAGATGAACTGATTTGAAAGCTTTAGATCCTTACAACCCTCAGAAAGTCTGCTTTGCAATTCCGTTCTTGATGAATTCCAGACCAAAAGGAACGGGCAAGCATTGTGTCGCGGGAGTTTGGGTTCCTCTTGCAACCCCTGACAAAAGAAGCCTCAGAGCCCAATAGGTGTCGAACTGAGATCATGTGCAAAAGTGCGAAAGCCTACAGTGACCCTTGAAGCCTTGTGGCCCATCGCTCAGCATGGGCAGTCAATGCCCTGACCCTAAAGGGGTCTTGAAGCCAGGCACCCCGCAGACCTAAAGCCCTCAAGCCTCCTTTTATCCGACTGTGTTCGTTTGTCTGCCCCTAGCGCCCAGCTGAGCAATCTGAACCTTTGGCCTAGAGCTGTTCCAGGCCTGAGGACCTAGCGAAAGGCGCCTGTCTGCGTGGACGCCTAGCCGCTTGAACGTGCTCACGAACATAAAGGGAGAGTGTAGATCAGCATAGCGTGCTTGGCGAGAAGGGTGCGAGGGTCACATGTGTCAGGGCACCGAGGTTGACAGAGCAGAAATCTTAGGAGTTATCACTCACACGCAGCTTCGCTGGCTATGACACCTTCAGGCAGGTTAGGGATAAATTCTGCTTCGGCCAATCGTAACGGCGTGAACTTCAGTTCTTGTCATCACGATCACGGGCGTGTTAAACTCGCCGAGGACTTATTGTCATAAGCTTCGAAGTCGAATTATTGCAGGAGTTGGTCCGTCGATCATGTTCGAACTCATGTGATTAGCAACCTTAGCCAGTATTGCAAAGGCTTGATTCTGTTGTTTTCAGAAATCGAGGAGCCAGGAGTGGGAAACACATGTGCGGCAGTGAAGGTAGCCTAGAAGCAGCACAGACATTCGCTGAACCTGCAAGCATGGCCGCGAAAGCTCCAACCCATGCGGATTCTGACGTATTCTCAACATTGTTCGTTCAGTCGGCGTGTCATATGTTCGTTTCTTGGGAATGTGTGCAAGCTGCGGCGAGCGCACGTTGCAAAGACGTAACAAGGCGCCTGCTGCGCTGGAGCTCAGGGAAGTGTGATTCGGCGGGTCAGGTCTGACATAGTTTGGAGGTTGACAGTCTTGCAGTTGTGGGTGTTATGGTTACGTAAGTTGCTGGCTGACCTACCTTCTTGGGCTTTGATTCTGCCCCTAATCAGCTGTTAGTTGTAATGCGATTCGCCCTCTCAGATCTATGCCCGATGCTATAAAATCAGATTCTCCGGGGACGAGTTGGCGATAACATGTCTACGTAAAAGCAGCACTGTGATACGATGCAGCTGGCTTTGGCAAGCCTTGCACGCTTCCCTTGGCTCGTAGATTAAAGGACAAAGGTGTGATGCCATGCCGCTGTTCGTGGAGGAACACCGTGTGGAGCAGGTTGAGAAATCAGCTCAGGAGTCAAGCTTAGGGCTGTGGCTTCATTAAGGTTCACTTGCTCCTACAGTAGCTCCACATCTACAAGCGCAGACCTGCTAAGCCATCATTGACTTTGTATTGAAGCAAACCCTACTGTGTGCACAGAGGAAGCACATGCCAGAAGGCTCAAAAGCTTGAAGCCGCAGGTAGGTCATTTCGTGGTGCCTACCTTAAGACTAGAATCCAGGTACGTTCCCTTGACTGAATTCAGAGCCCTGTGGCAGCCAAACTATCATCGGTAGATTTTCCGCACAGATTCCATGCAGCTTCAAGTGCACTGAACCTGATCCGCTGAACCCCTGCAACCCATAGATAGCTAAACTCGGTTGCAGGGAACATGTTCTAGTTATACAGGGATATATAGTGTTATACAGGGATATCTAGATGTTATATAGGGAGATAGAAGAGTTATATAGGAATATATTGGGCATATAGAGGAATGTATACATATATATGTAGCGTTTAAAGACAGTCTCACGTAGCCAGAGGCTATATTGCTTCCACGAGTGGCTTCCTTCAGCCCCACAGCCAACGCTGTGACCAGTCGTCTGTCCCCGGATTTTTGGAGGATCTACTGGCAAGCTGCCTCCGTCCCCTGCCCTCTAAAAGTTTGGGGCACCTTTCGGGCATAGGAGGGTTCAGTTGTTGATGCGACAGTCAGTTGCTCCTTCATGGAAGGCTGAAATTCAGGCTGAAGCTTCACTTCAAGAGTTGCCGTGGAGGATTTTTAAGTTTTAGGCAAGTTTCAGATAAGCTGCCTCCTTCTCAACCAAAGTTCCAGCAGCGAAGTTTAGCAAGGCAGAGTGACACTACTTGGGCTGGAGCCTCGTAGTGCTCTTAGCATCCTGTGGGGAGGCTGAGAGTTCAGGGTGTGCAAGCATGCAGGCTATGCAGGCTAAGGGGTTGAGTGTTTTCGATTGCCAACACCCAAGCTTTTGAGACCTCAAAGCCTTGAACCCAAGGATTCAGACGTCAACGAATCAAGAGCTACAGATTCCATAATGTCGCAAAACACATGAGGGTGTGGGCTTCGGTGGGTTGCCAATCAGATCCCGCGAGAGTTTTGCCGTTTTGGATGGCAGCTTGGCGTCCGTGCATTCCCTAGTTTTGGGGTTTCTGGATCCAGCTGTTTCGGGTGTTTGGGATTAGCAGGTACGATGAAGGGCACAAGGGCTGCTGGGGAAGTCAATCCTTGGCTGGCAATGCAATTCCACCATATTTTGTAAGCTGGGATTCTGAAAATCACTGTCCTGTTGGACACCTGCATCCTTTGGAAGATGCTGCAACCATTTCTGGGCGTGTCAAGTTTCGCTGAGTGTGGCAGTGTAGCATGGGCGCGAGTAGTAGCAGCATGGTACTTGCATAATTGCAGCTAACTCGAGGAGCTTCACGAGAGGAACAAGATGTTCTCAATCCAACCAGAGCCTGAAGGCCTGCATCCTGAGCCCACATAAATCAGGGGATGCGTTTTTGTAGGGAGCCTGGGACGCCTTTGCGTGCTGCCAATGTGACCGATCGACGGCGAACCAGCCCGTGTCACTGTCAAAATCTGAGCTTCCGAAAATTGAGCGCCTTGGAATAAGCCCCGCAACTACAACTACCCACGAAACAACTACCACGCTTCAACCACCACGCTTCAACAACCAACCCCGCTTCCAGAACCACGCTTCATTAACTAAAACGACGGAATGGCTCACCAAAATCACCCCCACCACAACCACCGCCACCGCCACCATGACTACCACCGCCACCGCGACCATAACTACCATGGCCACCACCACTATAACTACCAGCGCCAGTACCACCGCCGTCGCCATAACTAGCACCGCTACCGCCAAGGCCGCCACCACCATAACTAGCACCGCCACCACCCCTGCCACCATGGCCTCATACACTGCTCCTACTCTTATTTGCGCCCGGAAGCCCGATAGAGCTTTGGGTTTTAGGTTTAGTGATTTAGGGTTTCGAGTTAAGGTCATGTGAGGCCATTTCCTAATCCTAAGGAATGTGGTGTCTGAACGGGTCAGGTCAGGTCAGGTCGGGCTTCACAGGAAGGTTTGGGGTCTAAACCTCTAAGGTTTGGAGCTGTAAGGAATGGTCAGGGGTTCGCAGGTGAGCTTTAGAATTCGAACGGCGCCACAACGAGAGCGCTTCGACACGCACGAAACCCGCAGATATCCCGCAGAGGGTTCGCCGGCGACGTTGATAATCCGCACAGCGCCGCAACGAGAGCGCTTCGACAGGCACGAAACCCGCAGAAATCCCGCAGATAATCGGCACAGCGCCACAGCGAGAGCGCTTCGACACGCACAAAACCCCCAGAAGGTGAGCGATGTATGTGCTGTGGTATGGCGTTAGTAAGCGGTGTAGGTATCGATTGTGGCGTGGTGCATGTCAGCGGTGTGCTGTGGTGTGGCGTTCGTGAGCGGTGTAGGTGTAGACTAGGGCGTGGTGTACGTCAGTGTGAGCAGTGTAAGTGCTGTGTAGATTGTCGCGTGGTGTATGTGAGCGGTGTAAGTGCTGTGTAGACTGTGGCGTGGTGTCATCACGGGAAGGTTTGGGGTCCAAACCTCTACAGTTTCGAGTTGCAAGGAATGGTCAGGTCAGGTGGGGTGGTCAATGGAAAAAAACAGGTTGGGTTAGCGAGTTTAGGGGCTAAAGTTTATCTAGGGTTACAGGTTTGGGAAAATCAGGGTCAAGAGTTTAGGGTCTGAAGTTTAGGGTTAAGGGTTTGGGGTCCCCCTGATTGAAAAGAACAGGACTAATCGCTGGTGCCCCCCATGCATCCTTTCATCAAATCCTAAGGAATGTGGTGTCTGAACGGGTCAGGTCAGGTCAGGTCAGGTCGGGCTTTCATGGGAAGGTTTGGGGTCTTAACCTCCAAAGTTTTGAGTTGCAAGGAATGGTCAGGTCAGGTCAGGTCGGGTGGTCAATGGAAAAAAGGTCGGGTTAGCTGAAAGGATTTGGGCTCTAGAGTGTAGGGTTTAAAGTTTAGGGTTAAGGGTTTGGGAACAGGAGGTCGGGCCACCTGAAAGGGTTCGGGGTCTGGAGTTTAGGGTCTGAAGTTTAGGGTTAAGGGTCAGGGGTCCCCCTAACTGAAAAGAATAGGACTAATCGCTGGTCCCCCTGGTCCCCATGCATCCTTCGATCCAATCCCCTAATTGTAAGGATTGCGGTGTCTGAAGAGGTCAAGTAGGGGTTTGGGATCTAAAGTTTAGAGTTCATATTATGCTAATTGTAGCAATGTGGTGTTTGACTAGGCCGGGTCAGGTCAGGTCAAAGGAAAGCGTTTGGGGTCAAGATGTTAGGGTCTAAAGTTTAGGGTTAAGGGTTTGGGGTCCCCCTAATTCAAAAGAATAGGACTGGTTGTCGGTCCCCCTTGTCCCCATCCATCCTGTGATCCCATCCCCGAATTAGTGTCAGAACAGGTCCGGTGGTGGGGGTTTGGGGTCTAAACCTCCAAGGTTTAGAGTTCATATCTCATTGTAACGAATGTCGTGTCTGATCAGGTCGGGTCAGGTCAGGTCAGGTGGTCAAAGGAAAAAGTCGGCGTGGGTTTGGGGTTTAGATTTCAAAGGAAAAAGAGGTCAGGTCAGCAAGAAAGAGGTCGGGTCAGCTGAAAGGGTTTGGGGTCTACATTTTAAAGGACAACCTGGGCTCTGCTGCTGGTGACGGGGTGGGGTCTGATATTGGTTGAGCGGATAGGTGTTTTAGTTGAGGAAGCATGGTTGACGAATCAGTTTTGGCTGTTGAAGCAGGGACCAAAACGAAGCGGGGTTTTTGGTTAATGAAGCAGGGGTTTACCGAGCCTCTTGGATCCGGTGCGCATTTTCAAGGTATTGCTACTTCAACTCGACGCAGCACCCTCCCTACCGTTGCCCTAGCCTCCTCCGCCATGGCCACCACACAGCCACGTGCCATGTCTGTTTTTTTAACACCACCGCCACCACCACTGCTATCACCTCCTCCAGGATTACGATGACAACCATTTTTCTCGTAGGTGTTGCTAATGAAAGCAAATGCCAGGACGTTATGCCACATCCACTACAACGCCTCGACTGCCACCACCGCCAGACCACCGCCACCGCCGTCACCGCCGTCGCCTTTGCCACCACCACTGCCACTGCCGCCCCCCGTCCCTGTCCCGGTTCTGTCCCCCGTCCACCGCCATGCGCCACAATGCGGCACCACCATGCCCCGCCATGAACAACCATGCAGCGCCATGCACCGCCATGCACCTCCCTGCGGTGCACCTTGCCTTGTCTAACTGTTGCTATAATCATTCCCGTTACTATTACAAGTGTTACTGCTGTTTATAGTGCTGCGACGTTCGCTATGACTGTTACTCCTGGCTCTGCTGCTTCTACTGCTTGTCCGACTCCTCCTGCCTCTGCTACCGCTACCACCGGTTGAACTCCTCCTCCTCCTCCTCCTCCTCTTGCAGCTGTTCCTGCTGCTGTGACTACTATGCTACCCTAACTGCGGTGACCACTACCACGATGGGAATCCTGCTTTGTGTCGATGGTTTGATGCAGTGAGCTCAATTTTCGGACGCTGTCAAAACCGTTGCGAGCGCAGGCTGTGCGGAGTGAGGACGGTCGAAATCATTGGGGAAAGGTAAACAAGCCAAGCCAAGGTTTCCCAAGGAACCGGAGAATCGTCTTGAGGTGACTAACGGCAGTGACCAGCGGGCCTTTGCACTTCTGGCTCGGGCATCCTTGGTTCCAGGATACGGCTAGTCGGATGTCAGATGTATATCCCTTACGGGTCATTGCCAAGCACATGGGGGTACAAACGACTTTGAAGACAGGCTCCTTATAGTTGTGAGATGTGGATTGATATTTCTGCTGAGCAGCTCTAGTTCGTGGCTAGTTGTGCGTCTTCCGCTGTTGGGATTGCAGCTCGTCACCCTGGGAGTTCAGGGTTCGTGTCGTGTGCGGTTGTCTGGGTACCACATGAATCACTTCGTCTTGAGTGCACAGCTCTCCGGTGAGGAGTTTTCGAAGGGCCAAGGTCCAGCCTGGCCAGGTTGAGCACGAAAGTTGCAAAAAGAGTCATGGGAGTCTAACGCTTCCACCTATGGTCTGCCAGCAAGGCGACATGGTCCGAGATCCTGATCTGACGAAATGTTTACTAACTGTCTGAAAATGAATCAAATGGTGCATTCCATGGGTCGATGTCTGCAATAGCTCTTTCCTCGACCGCCATTGCAACTGCCAGTCCGCGTTGTCAAAGTTCTGAGAGACTCAGAAAAGGATGCGTGACCAGATGTGCAAGACTGGACTCAGTAGTCGGACCAGCAAAGAAAGCTTACAATTGTTGTTCACACCCCTTCGCTGGAAGCTTAAACCTGTCAGCTGAGCTCTTGCTTGCGTTTCATGTTCTGGCTGTGTCAGCTTCTAGCTTATAACTCGACTAAGGGGAACTGCATCTTTTTTCACCTACAGTTGTGAGAAGCATAAATGCCGCATGCAATTGAACCTGTGAGGTATTTCCCTTCGCCAACGACATTATTCGGGAAAGGGGTTGGACTACATAAGTTGCTGTTGTTGTTGCCGGCGCTGCTGCTGCTGCTGCTGCTGCTGCTGCTGCTGTTGCTGCTGTTGAATGGATTTCTGCTTTCTGATCTGGCACCCGAGATGTGGATGAGAAGTCCTCCACCCCATCTCCGTATCCTAGTAATTTGAAAGTGATCTGTTCCTAGGGTTTGCAGTTCATCGAAGCTCTGAAGAGTCCGTCCATTTTCTGAGGACCTCCACTCATGCTCCAAAGGATTGGGCTTGCCGAGTTTGCCGATGGTATAGGGGTTTAGGGGTTACAGCTTACGGGTGCTTCGAATGTCAAATCTGGACTGGTCGACATTCAGGCGCCAACTTCGAATAGCCAGGACTCAGTAATGTCCCTTCCTGTTCTTTTCGGCCTTACTTCCCAACCTTTAAGCTCTGAATGCTTGCTGTATTATTCGATGGTCGCATTTTCTTCAACGGAACTGCTTGGCGAGGCATGGTAGGCTGTGCTGTATCTCGTTGAAGTACGCTCCGCGAGCCTGACCAGTTAACAAAACCACGTGCTTCACCTCAACCTTTGAGTTATGAACAAGCTAAGAAGAGACTCATAGTGAATTGAACCCAAAGCCTGAAAGATTGACCGGCGGCACGTTTTGGCGAGCCCCCTGCCCCTGGGGTGACGGTACAGCCACAGGGGGCTCCGGGGGCTCGCAGCTGGATCTGGCGAAGTCTCTGTTGGTCAAAGGCAAATTACGGAGGCTACGGAGGCTACGGCTCGATTGCAGGGGCGCTAAAGGGCTAGCTTGGGTTAATTCATGCGGGTAAGGCTGAGCTGCGTGTATTTCCGTTATGCAGACTGCAGTCAAGCCGCAACCCTCGAACTTGCTCAGGCTTCAATGCCTTTCTAAGCAAGGTTGCTGCGGATTGTTGTTTGCATAGATCCAGTATCATGAGTGCATTCCTTCTCTCCCTTCCTTTCAAGCTTGGTGTTCTTGCAGGTTTCGAAAGGCTGTTCCAGGAGTAGCCAGCCCGGCCAGCCCTGCAGGGTGTGATTGCTACACATGTTTGGAAATTGACCAACAGAGACTTCCAGGACCTGGCACAGTTCTGGACTATCTGAGAAGGATGTTGCCGAAAGCACGTGCAGCGCGCACGCAAAGCCTGCGACATCCCATGTATCTCATGAAATTTTCCCAAACAGTGCTGATGGGGTCTTCGACATTCCAAACTTGTGTACGGTTTTGAGGCATCAAGACTGGCTTTCTTTCCAATGCTAGTTCCTCCTCCTCCTACCCGCTCCCATTCCCACTGCCAGTTCGACTCAGACTCCTACCCCCACTCTTACTGCTTCAGGAGTCGACCCCTTTTTTTTGTGCTCCGGGTCGTCAGCATTTTAGCAGAGTTTAGTAGGGGACGCGAGTTGGAATGAGAAGGGCTTACGTGGTTGAACATTATTGGACCGTTTGAGCTGACAAGTGGCTTCACAGCGGAGCATTCGAAAATCACTATCATCATTATGATGCTGTATCTTTTCTCATCATCATGCTATTATTTTCGTTTCACTGTTTCACAATGTTTACCGTACTAGTATTATGATTCCACTATTCCTGTCATCATGATTGTGCTAAATCGTCCCATCATCACTATGGTTGCAGGTGCTAGACGGGAAAACTTTCCATGCCATTAAATTTCTATTTCTTGGGAGCTTATCTTGCCAATCTATCTGCTTCTTGGGGGATTTTTCCCCGTCGGGTGCCTCGTACTACTATTAATAATATGAGGATTAAGAACAGTAATGCTACTACCCGTAGGGGCGGTAGAGCGGTGGATAAAGCAGGTAGGAATTGAGCTCATACAGGTAGGAAAAGAAAAGTCGAAGCGTCGCAGTATGCAGCAGCAAGGACAAGCATGACGAGGCAGGAGCAACGATAAAGACGATCTCCTCTGCTGATATTCCTTTATCTTGGAAGGGACATTGCTTTGAAAAGCCATAGTTATTTCCTGTAACCTGAAAGTCAAGTCCCCTGGCCGAGCTCTGTTTGGGCTGATGACGCAGTTTTACCGTGGCTTGCTTGGAACCCCAGCAGACGCATTCAACTCGCCGCTGAGGGACACGGGGTTTAGGAGGGCCTTTCAGATGCTTCCGTCAAGGCCTTAACCCTGGTGTTCGCGTAAATCCATATGGCCGTAGCAAAGAGTCCCAAACCCATGCCTCAAACTGCTGCAAATCCCGGAATCCCAAGCAAAACGCCCCAAGCCCAGAGCTCCGAATCTTGCGGTGGCAGGGTGCATTGAGCCACACTTGGAATTTGTGCGCTTCTCCTGATGGGCCCACTGTCCCTCATGACGAGGAATGCTATCCAAGTTGCCACTGGTTTGTGTTCAAAAGTCAGATTCAAGGAAAGCCGTGGGCGCCTGGTTTGCAACCTTTGGTGAAGCTCCCGATGCGGTGTCTAAGTGACCTTGACACTGTAGAAATGAAAGCTGCAGCCATCAACCAACCCTGTCCTAGTGTATATTGTTTATGCCCTGGAGTACTGTTGGTCGCATGCGGAGATGGGTGGCCCCTAGCCTCCTGCAACAGTCCAGGGCCGACCCCCTCCCCACTCTCCAAAGAAAAGGCTAAGAACAGATTAAACTCTCATTGTCTTCTGCATCGGCTTATGATATTCATCACATGAACGCAATTCTGGAACCGCCAATCAAGTTGAGTGCCGCCCAGAGGTTCCTGCTAGCTGAGGCAGCATCTTATATGATAAGAGAAATACTGTTGCGATCCGTATCTGGTTGCACACCGCGGATGCCGCATGCGAACTTGGGTTCGAGTGAGGGCAGCGCAGCACCAATCTCAGCTTTTGAGCCCCGTGGCAGCAGATGTTGAGTCTGGTGGATTCAGCGTTGAAGGTTTCAGATCGTTTGCAATGCACCCCGTCCAATCTGTGCAGAATTCAGCCTACTCCAAGGGGTGACAGTCTTGGGATCTGTTGTACAGGGTTTATTGCCTGACGTTCTTTGAGATGAGGGGAGGTTGCTGTAAGCTTTTTGTTTGAATCCGGATGGTCTTGATCTTGGGCTCTGGGGCTTGGTATGGGGTTTGTTGCAATTCAACGCTGGTTTGAAGGTCTGTGCTCCACGCTGATGTGTCAGTGTGCGGTATCCAGCAGCTCAGGAAGGTCATCTGAATGTTCACGGTCTCAAGTGTCAGGTTGACATCATGACTTGCAATCGGCTTTTGCAGGTGCTGGTATTGCAGGTCTGATGTCCGAACCTACTTCTAGTAGCCATGGCTAACGCACTGCAACCCTAACTTGTCTTTGTCTTGAGCTTTTGAAGCTCGGAATCTGGCGTTTGTCCAGCTTTGAGCCCTTTTCGCTAATTACTCATTTCAGCCAAGGCTGATTGCTTCCTTGGGAGCGCTGCCCGGAAAGCCCGAGGCGCCTGCATTTGAGCTTCAGCTCTCCAGTTCTGTTCTTTGGTTTTGTTTACCTCTGTACTTCACGCTTGTGCTTCTGCCTCATGTTCTGCTGCTTCTTCCTTTCTGACCATAGTAAGGCTGAAAAACAAATGCCTATGTTGCCCTGAGTAACTGTAAGTCACTGAAGGGGCATGCTGATGGCGTGCATAGCAGCTTCCATGTTTTGCTCATGCGTGGCCCCTGCCTGAATTCTGTTGGCGCTCATGCTTGCCATATCATTTGGTGTGGTGAGACGCATCTATTCCCCTCAGAAACGCAAGCAATATTACCGCCACTGCTGGTTTGAAAAAACCTGAAGCGCTACCCTGAAAGCCGAGCCCTGAAAGCGCTCGGCTCGAATGCCCCGAATCCCACCAAAGAGGCTGGAGACTCCTTGGCCCACTTCAATTCTGACCCCCGCACGCTCTGAAAGACCCGCATTGCCAGGCTTGGGGAGTTCTGCAGAGGGCGAGCTGTTGATGCAGCAGCTGCAAAGGGATTGAAAGCTCTTGGATTCCCGTTGGTGAAAAGTTGAAGATGAGCGCCGGAGTTCAGGTGAAGTGGTCGCATTTCACGGTGCAAGCTCTTGGGGGTCTAGCGGAGCCTTGCGACGTCTAGCGTTCAGGGAGGAAATGGAGATTGTCATGGCATGTTCGCCGTGTCTCGTTTGCCGTTTGCCGCTGCTCATCAGAAGCGTTTCAAGATGCTGAGAGGTTTGTCTTGCGGGTACTCGGGTGCAATTGGCCGAGGGCACCTTAAGATCCTGAAGAATTTGCATGTCAAGACCTGAGTGTTTCCAGATGGACACATCAAGTACTCACCATCCTGACACATTGCAGATAATTCTTTGATTCAGCTCCGGCCTCAAACTTGTATGAGGGCAATATTGGCTCATCAAGCAGTGGCAGGCTCATCACTCTCTGAATATTACCGTTTCCGCTGCCTCGTGCAACAACATGATGACGAATGCTAGCTTGCAATTGTCCACGCCTCCAGTCAAGACCTTTGCCTACGGCTGGATGACATTCCTGATCTTAATGCAGCCCGCTATTTCTTGATTCAGCAGCCCCGTGATTAAGCTTGTCACTAGATCAGTCCTTTTCGTTCAAATCGGCATGTTGTAGATGCGTGCGACAGTCAATCCTGTGTGTCACCCTGTGACCGTGCACTGCTTGAAAGCGTGGCGAGGTAGGTTTCGGAGTACCGCAGGACAAATCTTTCCGCTTTGCCCTCAGAATTTTGGGGTTCTTACCGCGTGTCCACCAGACGTCCTGTCTGAGATTCCATAGGAGGGCCCTATGCCTTGGACAATCTTTGCAACAGTACATCAAAGGGCCAAAGGGCGACTTCAAACAGTGCTTCCAGGCCTACATGATTGCGCTTCATGGTAGAAGTAGAAGCCAAAATGGTTGGCTATGTCCCAAGCATTCTCCTTCAACATGCCTCCTGGCGTGCCAGCAACACGGCTCCCCAAATGAATCTAGAAACCTTGTGTGAAGCTTCATGGGAGTCTTGCTGTCTGTGCTCTGTGTGCTTCTGGTCAGGTTCTATCCAGGGTCAGCAAGGAGCCTGCTTTACAAGCAAAAAACTGCAACTTGTGAGAGTCTTGGGGCAGAAGTTTGGAACTAAATTGCATCAAAGCCTTCACAAGACAGATTTAGGACGTCTGCCGTGGACTCCTCTGGTGAGCCCTGCTTACAAGCGCTCACGGCGTGTCAACAGCAATGGAACTTCCTGAAAATGAGGGCCGCTGGACACTTCTGTTTTCTTTGGGTTGTGAAACCTTCATGCTTCTGTCCTGACAAGGCCACGTGGAGGGACTAGGTTTACCCGACCTGGATTTTATCACCGGCCTGCAATTTGGACTCTTGCAGTTTAAGGCCCGAGTGGACCAATCTTCTGCTAGGAGCTCCAGTGGACAGGGAACCCCCAAAATGGCCCTTTCAAGCCGCCTGGCTTACACTGTCCCATACTGTTATACCTATGACCTATGGCCCATAAGTTCAACACTAAAGTACAGATGCGCCCTTCTTTTTCGGAAGTTGCCAAATTTTGCCGACCCAACCTCCAACCGATGCGAAGCCGCGGCCTACCCTCGGCCGGCTGGCACCAGAATCGTGCAAATGTGTTAGAGCACTTGTGGACATCTATGAATGCTCTCTTTCAGTGCTTGTGGTTTCCGCCTGAACGTTGATACGGTAATGAATTGCCTCGGCAACTTGCATCCTGCAGGGTCAAGATGGTGTGTTGCAAGTCAGCCTTCCGTAACCATGACAACTTGTCCGTCTAGAAAATCTCGTGCCAGCGTGCCCAATTAAGTCTGGGTCTGGAAGTGCATCATGGTGTATTGCACGACCCACAACGGAAGCAGTGGTGTTCCGGGCTGAGGGCTGTCTGGAGCATCGGCCACGTAAGCTACCCTGGAGGGCGGCGTTGCTGGGAATCCATGTGCAAATCAGATGGCATCAGCGAGAGGCAAAACGCTGGTCACTTCTGCCTCCATGCTTTGACACCTTCTAGTTGTGTCACCCAAGCTTCATGGATTGGAATTTATGATCCAGGTTAGGTCCATCAAATTGGCTTGATGTTTAGGGGGCATGGTAGCTTTTCTAGACCGTTCAGCGACAGGGTCGTTTCCTTGCCATGAGACACATATGGCAGGCGTGCAGGCCGCTATAATGTGAACCCGCTTTAGTCAGGGGTGACAGAGTGGGGTTGGATCTCAAGCTACGTCTCAGATGCTTCTTTTGCGAGATCTCTCCGTTGCGCAGCTTGGCCTATCACATCCAGTCCTCCTCTGCCAGTTGGTGCACAACCCTGCCTACAGCACTACCACGCACCTGCGCGATTTGGGCATTCGCTCGCCGCAGCCTCAGCTGGAGGGTTTCTTAGAGGTTTCTAGGTTGTCAGACGTGAGTATTTAAGTATGTTTATACTTTCGCAGCCCGCGGCATAGCTGTTATAATTCAGTACCATTGATACTTCACATGGAAGACAGACACCCCAAAGCTTGTTTGACATCCTGCTTCCCATGTTTTTCGGTTGCTAAAAATTGGACAACCTCTTCTTGCACGAGGGTTTTGGATGACTGGAGGCTACAGAAACTTCGCGATCAGGAAGAGTTTTCATCTTTGTGGCATTCCGGCACAAGGTCCAATGGCTCAATATCCTGGCCCTTGGATTCACTGGCAGGAGCGGAGAAAAGTTTCACGCGGTGATCTAACCGCGGCACTAGTTCGGTGCCCAAAAGGGCGCGTAGGAACATAAATGCTCCATGACGCAGCTGGCCAAAAGTTAACCTGACGGCAGCTCGACACTTTCAATGCAACCGTATGCTGATTGTCACAACATATCTCGAGTGGAAACATCCCAAGTGTGGTGGGATTGAGAGTGTGCAGCTGCTTTTCGTACCTTGAACAAACCATCTACTGTACTGTTTAGCCAATGACCAAGCCCCGATATGCTGACCCCAAATCGCATCAATCACCAGCACCCTGGTCTTTCTTGCCCAGGGCAGAACATGCACGAGAGATCGACATGTCTGCGTGCGCCGGGGTCTGTATGACGGTAGAAGCGTGCGGCTTACTACCCCAGAGTTTCTAGCTCTGGAGGTGCAGATGGCGCGCGTGTCTCCTAGAATCACAGACCCAAGAAATGAAATGCGTTCGTTCTTATTTTCCAGATTTTGCTCTCCCAAAGCGCTCAAGGCTGGGCTCAGATCCGCCTTGCGGTTTAAACAAACTGGTGCCGCCTGTTGGCTACACTCCTCTTCAAATGAGTGCAGGCCTGATAGACTTGCCGGAGAGCGTTGGATGGGTTGGGTTTCGGCTTCGTCAGAAAAGCTGCGTGCTTTAATTCATCGAAGATATCGTCATCAGCATCCTGGCAATCATCAGCTCCTTTCTGCTGCTTTAGCTGGTGTAGTGGTGGTAGTGGTGGCAGTGATAGTGGAGTGCTAGTGCTAGTTGTGGTGCAGTAACAACAGCAGGAGCGGTAGCAGGGAAGCGGTGTCAGAGGCGGGAGCAAAAAAAGCAGCAACCGCAGCAGCGGCAACAACAGCAGCAGCAGGAGGAGCAGCAGCAGCAGGAGCAGCAGCTGCTGCAGCCGCCGCCGCCGCTGCAGTCACAGCCGCTGCAGCAGCAGCAGCAGGAGGAGGACTTAAGGTGATAAGCATGTTATTTCTCGGAATAGATATTCATAGCTGCAACCCGCAGGTACAACGACGCTTCAGCTGGCTGAGCGGCATCGTGTTTTAGCATAGATGGATTTCGGTCGTTGTGGGCCCTAATGCGGGCCCTTGTCCTTTTTATGCCTTGTGGCCCGATGGGGTTCTGTTTGGCACAGACGGCGCTCTACAGGGACCCAACAATGAGGCGTCCATACTGCTCTTGTCTGTAGATGACAGGACCAGGCTGTCCAGGAGCTCCTCTGCCCTCCAGCAGAACAGGCCCAAGGTTTAGGCACGTAATATATGTACGAGAGCTCGGCAAGGCAATTTGAAGAGCTCTCAGAGCTGCGGCTGATAATTTTCTTAGAAGGCAACATGGCGCAGTGAGGTCAGGTTTTATTGACAAGACTCACAAACAGAACAATAAACGGCTTTGAGGCCGTCAAGTACGGGTCAGGGAGCGGAGGAGCAATTGTTTCTTGAAAGGCACTGCGCTTTCAGCAGCTCGAAGGACGGTTCGAAGCAGCTGCGTCCTGGAAAATGTTCGCTAGCGAGATAGCTCGGCAACGCTCAAGCTTGGCGGCTGGCGTCGGGCCTTTGGACTGCATTTATGATTCCAAGTCTGGTGATCCAGATGTCGCATGAAAGTGAGGTGTTCAGGCAAAGACCCCTAGTCAACAACACCATGAGCTATGCCGGATATGTGAAGGGTTCACACAGGCTGAGCCCTCTAGCTTTTTGCAGGAGGAGAAATCAAAAAAGGATGAAAAGAAAGAGAAGCCCAGACCTCAGAGCGGTAGGGGGCTGGCGAATGGCTGGGCTGGTTTAGAGTTGGAAAGCAGGGTTTTGGTTTATGGGTGAATTCCAGGGGGCATTTAATCCATTGTGGAGTTTGAGCTTTTGCAGTCTAATGATACATGATCCTGTATGGATTCTTATGGATAGCATCTCAGGCAGTCCAAGTTTGAGTGGGGCGCTTGCATGCTCCAAGGTAGCATTGATTCCTGCAAGCTTTGATCAGATTTTCCTTTGGACACCTGGCACGGCTAAGGTAGAAGTAGGGAACAGTTAGCAGCGGTTTTTAGCCTCAGAGCCGTTCCCTCTCTGGAGAGCGTTGCAAAAAAGCTGCGGGTGGCTTCCCGCCCACATACATTTAGGATCATGATTGTGTGTGGCCGCACTATTCAGGAATGGACTCATGGCGTGTATGCGAGAAAAGCTTTTGGAGTCAATGGCCAAATCATCCTAGCAACTGTTGACGACCTCTAACGCAGTTTTTGTGCGCGGTGATGCCAGGAAAGAGGACAAAAAGCCCGGGCCTCAAGCATCCGTTGCAAGGGTTCAGCTAGAGAAGATCTTCACTGAGGCCGCGAGGTGTGACCAGTGCTTTTCTGAGGGTTACGTCAGAAAGCATGGGCAGTGTTTTCTTTAGGGATCAATAAAGTCTTAGACGCACTTCCTTCATGTTGAGGTATTGCGGGCATTGAAGCAAATTCCAAAAGCTCCATTGCCCAACCAGATTCTACGCCCACTTTGCAAAGAGCAGATTCCATTCCTCTATGATTTGGGAACATGCTGCTGCGCAGATGACCTCAAGACAGTTTACATTGACAATGCCACAACATCCAAAGTCATCATCACTACGCTTTCGTGGACAATCTGCCGCGGTGTATTCCGTACATATGCAAGCCCGTGCAAATTATGTAAGCCTTTGCAAATGACACCGTCCAACGTAAACCTTAAACAGTAGTAGTTTCAATTTCTTTCCATTACCCCAATCGGACCTCTACATAACCCCTATATACTATAGTAGTTTCTATTTTCTTTTCCACTAGCCCAACAAAGCCCTAAACCCTAAACCCTATACAACCCCATTGTAGCAGTTTCCATTTTCTTTTCCATCATCCCAGAAGCAGTCAGGCCTGGATGAACATGTTGCTACACATCTGGGGTTTCCCAAAATTCGGAGTACCTTTTTGGGGATCCCTATAATNNATTGGGGTCCCCATATTTAGGGAAATCCCCATCTCACGCTTCAAAGTGTCAATGACTGTCAGAATGTATATTCCGTTTGTGCCAGCCGCGCAGCTTTTTGTAGCGCAAGTTCTAGACCCTCAGCCGTCTAATGAAATTGCTACCCTAAGCCAGCAACTCTGGCACTGAGGCGGGATAAAGATCGCGTCCGGGGCCTGGAAGTGAAGGGATTCTTTGGACATCGTCTGAAACGCTTCCAGAAGGGTCTGCAGAGCTCTTGGGAGGCACTCCACGACTTTTGGACCGTCAGAGGGGAGTCTTGAAGATTTTTGGGAGTATTGGATGGAAGTCCATCGCTGGATGTAAGCCCAGCACCAGGACCAGGAAGTCTCATCTCGACTTGAGATGATTTGAGAAGGCATCACTTCGAAGCCCAGATATCGGATCCCTTATGGAGTGCAGTACGTCTTTTTTGTGGCCTGCTTACGAGAAGAAGGGAACACTAAGAGAAATGACTTGGTACACAGTTTGAGCTCGCAACTCCAGCAGCAAGAGCTTTAGGTAGCAAAAAGGGTTGGGATAAGTATCGATGCTAGCTCATGACAGCTTACGATCAGAGTCTGCCCCATGCAAAGGCTTGCAGTCGTGTTGCCTTGGTGTGCAAAAACCCCACTGCTTGCTTCATGACTGGGACACTTCCTGCCATAGTCTGGTACACTCCCGACATCAATTTCTGTCTGTGTGTGTTACTCCAGTAATTGAGGATGTTTTTTTTTTTTTTTTT